>DWHP01003354.1:0-13473 GCA_018247895.1 Parnassius honrathi
GGTTAAGTAGTTTAGTAGTCCATCGCGGACAAACAACGTGACACGTAATTTATATATATTAAGATATTAATATAATATATTAATAATAACACATACATAATTGACAAAGGCAGACGACAGTATTATTATTTCAACTAATAGCCAAGAGTTTGTTAACTGGTTATTCAAGCGTGTAAGGGTAGGATTACAAAAAGCCACGACGACTGAAGAATTTTTAAGTTCGCTGATGCGATAAACGGAAGCGAACTAGAGCTAGTTGTTTCAAGCGTTAATTAATGAGCGGAAATTAACGAACGTTTCGCTTAAGTTAACGAGGAATAGGAGACAAAGACTATTTATAGTTACAGGAGAAGGAAGTATTAAAATTACGTCAGGTGATGAAGCATCGCGTGAAAAACAGTACCTGTACAATCTTATTAAAAACAATTTTTAACCGACCAAAGAGTATATAATCATTAAGTTTAAGAGCCGTTTATGAAATATTAAATATTCTCTTCTTTGTGATCTCTTTTACTAGAACTCAGTCAATGTCAAGTCAGTCATTAAATATTTATTTGTAATAACTGCAAGCTGCATTATTAAAATATTTTGGGCCGTTTTTGTTTCTTGGCATTCGACTATCTTCTTATGGGAAGATTCACTATTACCACAGAATGCAGAATTGCCGACAAACGGGCTTACAGTTTGGCTAATTTTAAAATATAAACAATGTACACTCTTTCTAAGAAACAAAAAAAATTAATAGTGATATAAAGCGTAGTAAGGATGAGGCGTTAGTTATTGCTATAATGTTTTACAACATCTAGATATTTTCGTCAATAGACTTTGCATCATTTGCATTAGGTAAAGTTGAGTTGAAGTGAGTTTAAAAAAAATGTATAATTTTTTTTAAATACACCACGTTGTTTTTTCTTCATATTCTTACATTGTCATCTGTTCTTGAGCTATGATTAAAAATCAAGTCCAGCTCACCGGGAAGTACTAAATTCGACCCCAAACAGACACGATACAAGAACACGAAAACGAATTATTAAAAACGTGGAAAATAATACCGTGTTGTGGTGTACTTGTTACAATCTATAAACAAGTTGTCTGCGAAAGAACACGATGCATTGACTATGAAATTACAGTTATATTTACAATATCACATCAGTTTGCAGAATTTTTGC
This sequence comes from Parnassius honrathi, assembly GCA_018247895.1. NCBI lineage: Eukaryota > Metazoa > Arthropoda > Insecta > Lepidoptera > Papilionidae > Parnassius > Parnassius honrathi. The sequence continues at coordinate 1,170 of DWHP01003354.1, forward strand.
TTGACGTGACTTTGACTGTACACTGTAAGCATTTGAAACGCGTGTTGATGCGTTACGTTTGTAATGTGATAGTTTATGATGGCTTATGATGGCTTACTGATCCGTAGCAATTCGGCCCAATTTGTTTACTCTCGGTGCGTCGTTATCGATATGAACTACGGGTGTTGAATTACGTCACACCTAAATGAGCCTAGTGGACATCGATTTTGTCATGAGGTTAATGATCAAACGGTATCAATTAATTAAAATGTGGTCCAGATTTATATATTTTTTATTAGTAGGCACTAGCAAGATATAAGTTTCACAAATTAAAAAAAGTTTTATCGTTTAGCTTTAATGACGCTCAAAACGAGATCATCTCGAAACGAAATCAATCGATTTTACGAATAATTCTAATTCGAGTTGACAAATCAATTCTCGCTCTCTCCCACGATGAATAGAACAAACGCGACGCGACGTTCATTTCTCAGCCGCCTCGATACCACACGACCCCGGGCCCGCAATAACGATGCATTCAATCTGAAGAACTTCAAGCCTCTAATTAGATATTGCATGCAACATAAAAGGCGATTCAGAGACAGGCCCATTCAAATGCTATCTAACGAAGGCTCGAGTTTAGATATCGCGGTTGGAATCGAGACCTATGAGAAACAGCGATATGCGGATTAATTATAATGCGGGAGTATTCCTATGAAAATGTTACTTTCCAGTTGATATATGAGCGACGTCGCGGTACGTAATAGACAGTAACTTAATTACCGGTCCGGACGAAGCCGTCGGGGAAATGAAAAGGTAATAAATATGTTATTTGTAATTGTTTTATGATAAATAACTGCCTCGTTGGTCTCGTGGTTGTAGTAGTGCGACTGCTGATCATGAAGGTCTTGGGTTCGATTCCCGGGTCGGGCCAAAAAATCAATTATTGAGTTTTTCTGTCAAGAAATTCTCAGTAACTGCTCGGAGTCAGGAAGTTGGCGGTGTCTCACCCCCGTGCCTCGGAAAGCACGTAAAGTCGTTGGTCCTGCGCCTGAACTCTCTCCGGTCGTGTCGGTTTACCGTCCCATCGGATTTTGAGAGTGAGGGAATAGAGAGTGCACCTGTGCTTGCGCATACACTTCGGCACTATAATCCTGTCCTGCGCCGATGGCTAGCTTCTGTGAGGCAGGCCGCCGTGGCCGAAATTCGGTCTGGAGGACATTAATATTTTCTGAAGAAATATACGATAATGAGTGTTAATTATCGTACATTTCTAATGTATTTTTTTTTACAGACATTGTATGTGATAACGCCGGCTACGAGTTATTCTCAGACTTGTGCTTAGCTCATTACCTAATAGCACAAGAAATTGTTCAGAAAGTAAGTGGTATTCTTTATATTTATTTAATACGATGTTTTAAAGTTTTGTCTTTCGTATAATTCTAGCTATTTACTGTTGAGCACATTTGTCTTTAGTTGAGTAGACTTGACTTGTGGATATTAAGCATGAGCTAAATATTAGAACCAATAGAAATAAAATATATATAAATAAAATATAATATTGGAAGACATCTTTCGCTGTTACAACGGGTTCGAAAAAATCATTTGTCTTGGTAAAACCAGGAAGTAACCCAGCTCGACTTTTAAAAAAAAAGTAAAAAAGATCTGTTAAATGGTGTAATACCATCTCAAATATGTCAAACCTATAATATCCAGATCTATGGTGGGATATAGTATTACTAACGGGTATGGTATTTCGATGAAACGCTACAATTATATTTTTGCTATTTTCAGGTTAGATTCCATGTGAAGAAGATACCTTGGTTTGTTTCTGATGTAACTCCAAATGACTTCAAGTGAGTAAACAAATTATTTTTAACTATGTAATTGTATTATCTCACAAACGAACACAACGGTTACAATATACTGCAAGTCTGTCACTGAACATGGCCCGTGTACTGAATATGAATGAATAGTTTTCTTTTTTTTATATACGAGAGTGCAAACGAGCGTACGGCTCACCTGATGGTAAGTGACTACCGCCGTCTATGAACAACCGTAATACCAGGGGAATTGCAGGTGCGTTCCCGGCTTTTTAGTCAGGTTTAAGAGAAACTATATTAAAAATTAAAAAAGGACATTTAAAGTTCATTATAAAAGTCAAATCAACTATCAGTCAAAAAGATTAAATCTCTAATAAGAGACGCTGTTAAGGGGTCATATTATTCTTTCTTTTCTATAAATTCAATGTGACGGATATAGGTCTATAATATATATGTTATACGGCTATAATATGTTAATATATCGATATGGAAAATGTATATGGAGATATTTTTTATCGCTGAGACTAAACTGGCATTGCGTGTGTTGCGTAATAAATTCGTAAATAGTGATGTGCCACTATCGGAAATTGGCGTTAATAAAATCAAATATCGTTTTTTTTATGAGTTATCCTAAAAAAAATCTGTATTTAAAACGTAATAATACAAAATTAATGAGGTTGTGGTATGTAAAATGTGAAACATATATTTTTAATTACTTAACCAGATTCAGATGAAGAATATTCTGTCTGAATCATCAAACTACTACTACCTACTTCTACAATTCGACCTACTTCTATAATAAATCTGTCAGTAATGTCGACTTTATTGCCCAGATGAACACACATTGTCTTCAATTTTAATTACATCATTTCTTCTTCTTCTGTGCTTTTTAAAGCTCTTCTTAAAAAAGGCTTCGTACTTCATTGAGTTCGAATGTTTTATTATTTTTAGCGACATGTCCCTTTACTTGAGCCCAGACCAACTCAATTGGGTTTAGCTCGCAATAGTAAGTTGACAGTTGCAAAATAGTGACACAGGGTGTCACTATTTTGCAACTGTCAACTTACCACTTGCTTCAGCAAACTTCTCGTCGACGACATACGTACACGTATGTTTTTTTGTGCAATCGGGTAATTTCTAATTAATTCGGGTTTTAACATTATCTGTTCATAAGGAATATTTTTTGATTTTAGCCAATGGATCCTGATGTAATATAGAATATTATCTATTACAAAAACTGTGTTTTCTTTTAACTTTAGGGGAATATCTTTTAATCAGTTCTCATATTGATCGGAATTGATCTCCTTGCGATCATCGTCTAACCCCTTTTTCGCTTCGAATGCCAATGGACAATCATCTACGAAACCCTTTTCGCTTTCAACATGGGACACTACTAGTTCTCTCCCCTTGCCTGAAAACCCTTTTAGTCCAGTGGTTAGGTCTTCGTACAAAACCAAAAACCCAGTGCTTATTTTGAGTATGGCCTAGAATGATTAATAATATTTTATGTAGAAAATAATAATAAACATAAATAATCTAATCTATCTATCTAATCTAATACCTTTAAACGAGCAATTCTTAAAAAAAATTATTCATATTTCATTAGAATGTAATTTGTATCTAAATATAATAACCAAAAAACACTATTTCCAAAAAAATATCATCATCAGGTCATCTAGGTACTAATATTATAAATACGATAGTCTCGAGAAACAAGTAAATGTTAATATAATAACAAAAACAATTTATTTTCTCCAACACAGAATGCAAAATTAGTACAATAGATACATAATAGTGTTTACAAAAATACATCGATGTTGTGGAGACTTGAGCCTGTACTAGGATTACCTGTGTTACTGGTCTCCAGGGCTCCATATTACCCGGATAGGTCACAGTAATACAAACATAGCTACTATCAGATGATAATGTTAGTACCAACCTTCATTAAGCCACGTTTCATCTTGATGATATATAAAGCGATCTTCCCTTCAATACTGCTTTATTTTTTGTAAATATCGATGACGCCATAAAATTATGTCACCTCCGCCAATTAATGCATTGCGGTGTTTTCGGTTCTTTACAGAATACGGGTGACAAACAAACACACAGTCCACCTGATGGTAAGTGGATGCTGTGGCCCATAGACATCTACACTTATCCTTGATTAAGAATCAAAACAAATACGTTGTCGCCCCTGAAGACAAGATGGAATGCCTCATTTCCAAAAAAAACGGTTTCCGGATGTAGTTTCCAGATGTGCAGCATCACAATACGAAATACAGCAGTATTAAGCTGCTATTTTACGCTGGTATTCTGTGAGAGTCGTGGTCCTGTACATAAAATGAAGGTGTTATAATATTTTATATAACATACTTCTTGAAAATGACTAACGTTATAAGTCATTTACCATTTGAAGAACCTAAAAATTAAATAAATGGTATAGGTAACTATGAACTTAAATTATAACTACAGTTTGCAGGCATCATTATAATACTTGTCAATGATATTTAAAATTAAAAATATTGAATGAACAAAATTAGCATTACCTTGGATGACGATTCGTTTCTATAAAAGAATTGATGTACTTTTCGACGTATAGCTGAAAGAGTGACATTGTTCAATTTATTTTTGAAATCTGATTTAGGGACAGGTATTTTCAGTGAGCTAAAATTTTCATTCTCTTTGTGCTCTTTCAGCACCCTGTAGATTGAAGCTCAGGGTATAGTATTCCGGCAGTTTTTAAAACACTCGTTTTTTTTTTCAACGTCTCTGTTGGACATTCGATTATCTTTTCAGTATATACATACTTCTAAGCGTTCATGATCATATATTTTTCTGTTTGGCTGAATGATATGAGCTTACGTTTTTTTCTTGGCGATACGCCTTCTTCATTACGCTTACGCGACGAAGTAGAAGGCTGAGCGTCCATCATAAATTTTTCAGCGAAAACAAAAACGTAACAAAACTAAAAAACGTAACATAAAAAATAACAAACTAACAAACAAACTAAACGAAAATATAATAAATAACACTTGACATTGTATCAAGATAACAACGGACGCATTCGAACAGTTCAGAGGTTGTAGGACGAAATTTCGAGTCTCAATCTCCCGCATCCCTTTAACTTCGGCCCGCGCACACGCATACACGCACACGGCTAGTACGTACGTACTACGTACACAATACACATGTAGTTTTGCCTGCCGGCTCCGAGTGGGAAGCTTGCTTTCCAGGCAGCGGCGACGCTGGGAGTCATCGCCGTGCTGGCGCCGGCGCCGATAAGTTGAAAAATGTTTGATATATTTTATACATTTTTGCTTCCACGACAGCCGGGCCGTTGCTGGCGCCGTGCCGGTTAATGGAAAACCGCGCAGTAAGGTAAACAAAATGGCGTACAATTTTGTTCCTGTGAAATTTAGAGTTGCCGTTTTCAAAATCTAAAATTTCCGCATTTTTCTGTAAACACAATAATTGCCATATTACTATAATTATTTGTAAAATTATAGTTGCTTGTATGGTGTTAAGTCCCAGTAATTAGCGTATTTTTTTAAAAGTTCTGCCGTTTTGTAAGATAAAAGGGTGCAGATTGCCGTTTTACCGTGTATGAGAACGACACCGATAGCGTCTGTTATTATTTTGTTTAATTTAAAGGCATCGAAATATGTGAGTTCCGCAAAGCGTCGCGTGTTCAGCTTTCGCTGCCAGTGTATAGCGCGTCGTGCGATCGTGTGTGCGTAAATTTTAGTAATACGCTTTGAAGTAGAAAACTTTCAAGGTAATCGTCTAATAAAGATACGATTATTTATTCCACAAACCGGTATCGTAAGTACTTCACAAAAGCGCTGGCAACATTATTTGTATTTTTGAAATTTGCATGTGTCAATTTCATGTCAGAGGTAAATGAAATAGACTTTAGTTCGTAAAATGCGTGGGATTTTCGTTTAACATTACAGGTGTTGTGAGGAGAGTAGCGTGTCGTGTAATTGATTTATTGTAATCACAATCCAAAGTGCCTTATTATGGGGCGAAATGCGTATCGCATTATCTATCTTTTTCATCGACTCATATCGAGGGTTGGTATTTAACGCTACACACCTATGACGCCACTTCTCATACGCCACAATACAAACATAAAATAACTTTGACGTGCGGATCTTAACAACTAACTTATGGCCAAGGAAGGAAAAAGGGAAATATCTCGCCGGTCAAGGTGTCCAGTCTAGGGAGCGCACACAGAGCTATTCTTTATATACAACTGTCCTTGGGATCTTTGATAGCGAGATTTAGGCTTCGGTGCGTTTCGCTTGTGACGTGACGACATAACCGTCGCAAACATATTCCTCGTCCATAAACATTAAAGTATTCTAAAAAAATTTTCAGATATGTCATAGAATCTTGCAGAACTGCAGATTACAAAAAAGAAATGGCGCCAGAAATTCAACCAGGTAAGTGTCTATTTTTAGCAAATTATTTTTTTTATAGAATAGGATTGACAAAGGAGCATAAAGTCCACCTGGTTGTAAGTGGATGCTGTGGTCTATATACATCTACATTTATTCTCGATTAAGAATCAAAACGCAGATGCGTTGGCGTTGTCACCTCTGAGGGCTAAGATGGAATGCCTCCTTTTCAGTAAAATTTTATCTTCTCTCAGTGTGAATTAGTGGGCGTAAGATATGTATTTTACAGCCGCTGGTCTATGCAATAGTTGTAATTATATTTATGTTATATTATCTCTTTCATATTACCTCTGTTCTTAAATATTATAAAACTTAATTTAAAATGTTTTCAGCTCTAGTTCCCTATCTTAAGAATTATGATTTATAACAATAGTTTTTTTTTTGTAAATTTAAATTCTAGATTTAAGGAAGCTCGAAACATCCAATGTATAGTATGTAAGCATCATGAAAGGGCGGAGCTGCCTGCCACAAGTATATATATATATACGCTAATTAGGCAGCTCCAACAATGAATATTGTATGGATATAAGTTTTTTGATGAAATAAATATATTTTTGATTTTGATTTGAGTAAAAGAGGGTCTCTGGATCTCTACACTCACCATACGAAACACAGCAGTATTAAGCTGCTATTTTATGCTGGTATTCTGTGAGAGCGTGGTCGCTACCCGGTCAAGCCGACCAATTCGTGTAATATAGCTGCAGCTGGTACTGGTAGAGCCAACCAAGTAAGAACAAAATATCAATAAACTTATTCATTATCTTATAATACAGATATATGATAGAAAACTATTAGTTGTGGATTAGAATTTATCCATGTGAGTTCCATGATACAGTTCTAACCATTGTAGTTTCTTAATTAGGACTTCTTACGTCTATAGATTATCTTACGTTCACCAGATCGTCGCTAGTTGGACTGATGTGATGTGATATTTGTGAGACAGATGTTTTTTCTATTTCTGGTGTATGTATATAAACTAAACAACGCCTCAGTGGTTTGTTCTTTAACTTTTTACACATTTTTAACTTTCTTTCAATTTTTCCACTATTAGGAATACCTGCAGTTAGGTTTATTAACATATGTGTAACATATGAGTGTTTGTACTCACGCCTATCACCCAGAGTGGTAGGCAGAGACTAGATACTTCCGTTTCGCACGATCCTGACACACTTCTCGCCTCCTCCACATTCATATACCTACGCACACGTGCTCATCGGTTAAGAACATAATTAATTTAAAAAAATAACTAATATTTCTAAAAGACATTAGTTTTTACACTTTTCAACCATTGAACTTCTCCGACATGAGATCTTTAAAATATTGTAAATCATTGTAAGTGGCGCCGTCCTGGTGACAAAAAAGTTTGGAAAAAGGGTTTCCAAACTTTTTATATATACTCTGTTTAGAAAGTAATTTTCTTATATTATATTCCACCGTTTTATAGATTTTTATGTGGTACTGCACAACGAAAGTGTCGGCTTAATCGGGAAAAACTGCCGGTTTGTATACTTAACGGAAATAAACTATGTGTTAAGAAATTAATTGATTGACCAGTTGTCCGTTTGGGTAGGTACCTTTTCAACTTCGAAAAAGAGAGAAGGTTCTCAAACCGACTGTATTTTTTATGTGTGTTATCTTATAACTTTTTTCAAGGTGAACCGATTTTGGTGATTCTTATTTTTTATTTGAAAGCTGGTGCTTCTCATGTGGGTAACCTATAAATTTTATTAAGATCTGACCAGTAGTTTTTGAATTATCTTCCATAATGCGTATTTAATTGACTTCGAATGCATTGAAGATGTTCTCATTTTGTTTATATTGAAGTCGGTTGTACAAAATTGTTAATTCAATCTATTATTTTTCCCTTTTATCTATTATCGTAACTAATCAGCAGTAACAAAACCATTGTAACCAAGTTTCCGGTTTCAATTTGTTTGTACACGTGTCCACGGACTGTACTAGCCCCTAATTTCAAATGTTATTAAAATGTAACTTGTCGGTATATAGCACACTAAATGACGAGATACATCCTTTATATTCATTGTCAGTCATGTTATTTATATCTGGTAGTGATTGAAATACATATTTGCAGAGGCTCCCGAGGGCGAAGCACCCGAAAACGCCCCACGTATATTGAACGCGGACCGTTTGAGACAACTTGGGGAAGCCTGGACGAAGTTCATGGAAGACGGCACATTTGTCGTTATGGTATGAATTGGGGACGGCATTTCACAGTACTTCATTATCATCACGATTCATCATCCCTTCAACCTATCATAAGTATACTGTAAAATATAGAACTTCCACAAAGATTGATCTCTTAAGGTTCTCTAAGGTCGAGCCGACTCATTTGTGCGCTATAGCTATAACATAGCTGCTGCGTGGTTCTATCATGTAAAATATAATAGTACGGCGAGCTTTCAGCTCCTGAACTACTAAGGTTATAATAATCCAAAACAATTTTTTTGTATTTTTTCAACCGACTTCAAAAAGAAGGAGGTATTCAATTCGACTGTATGTTTTTTATGTGAACCGATTTTGATGATTCTATTTTTATCTGAAAGCTGGTGCTTCTCCCAAGGTCCCATATGAATTTGATCAAGATCTGACAAGTCGTTTTGAGTTATTCTTAAATAATGCGTAATTTGATTGACATGGAATACATTGATGATATTTTTATTTTATTTGTATTGAAATCGGTACTACAAATTTTTTAATTTTACCGCTTGTTAAAATACATGCTTAAAATGTGTCGAAAATTGATTTCTTGTAAGCACGCAATAAATTTCCTTACTGTGGGGCGAAATACGTATCACATTTTTTTCAACAACCTATGAACAATCCACTGCCGGACTCGGGGTTTTCTGCAAGTTATGAGGGTTAGTATTTAACGCCACGCACTTATAACGCCACATTCCCTTACTCCGTCACAATATAAAATAACATAAAATTATGTAATATACGCCATGTCGACGTGCGATTCTTAGCAAACATTTTAAGACATTTTTCGTATTTATTTTCAGATATGTCGTAGAATCTTGACACATTTTAATTTTTTTGTATTTTTTTTACAATAATGCTTATAAATGTTGTTTTCAGTGCGATGATTTTTGGACGTCTCCGCACGTGTACAAGGATATGAAGAAATACGATCCCAATTTGTACAGAAAGCTTCAGTTCGCGGTCGCTATTTTGTTTAAGGGCGATCTCAATTACCGCAAGTTGCTCGGCGAGAGGAACTGCAACCCGACGCTTGGGTTCGAAGCCGCTTTACAAGGTGAGGGTAGTTTTTATAAATCAGAGTGACAAACTAGATGTAAAATAATGCGACGTAAGGCAATCCACTACCCGTTAAGAGATTATAGATGGAAATAAAACAGCAGGTGGATAGTGGAATCTTCCTGATAACAACTCAAAATTTAAAAAAAAACTAAGGTTACCAATACGCCTGCCATGCTTGGCAACTACGGTAAATATCCTCCTTATGATGCCATCTATTTGGAAGGACTATGTTTAGTAGTGAACTTTTGGTAGGCTGTAATGAATAACAAACAAGCACGAAGTACATCTGATGTTTAGTAAATGTCATAGCTCACTAGGGTTACCAGACGTCCTGTATTTTAAAGGACGTCCTCTATTTTACACCTAAGAATTGATGTTTTTACCTTATTTGAAATATTTTATACAGGACGAGGCAATATCGCACTTATTCGACATTCCTGCTAGGTCAAAGTTAAGTTGTGTAATAACATTGGTTTTTATTTTTTTAAATAAATGTTGCCACTGATATCATAACAGTATTTTATTGAAAACGGAATAATTGCTGATAATAAGCCCTGGTAATGAGGTGGTCGCTTCCAAGCTGTTTATAAAATAAATTTTGTAAATATTTTGTGACCAATGACATTGTAAAATTTATTTAAAAAAAAGTCCCGCTGGGTTTCTTGCTGGTTCTTCCCAGGCAGAGGTTTTTTTTCGAATCAGTGGTAACGTAAAATATTGACTTTCAATAAGAATTGCTTGTAATCTATATTGAATAAAAAAATATTCTAGCAGTTTAATGCTCCTATGTCTCGTAGGATGAGTGTAGAGAACCGGAGATTATTTTCACTGGAAATGAGGCATTCCATCTTAACAACGCATGTGCATTTTGGTTCTTAATTGTGGATGGATGTAGGTTTACAGCTAGTGCGTGTTGCCAGTGATGACTTATGGAACTGAGATGTGCTCCCTCACTACTGACCGTACGAGGAAGCTCAAGGTTGTTCAGCGAGCTACGGAGAGGGCTATGATTGAGGTTTTTCTGCATGATAACCTAAGAAATTAGGATATAACGGATTAGTAAGCTGAAGTAGTGGTCCGGCCATATAGCTCCAATAATCGACAACCGATGGAGATTAAAGGTTCTCGAGTGGCAGCTTCGTACCGGTGGGCGTAGTGTGGGTCAACCCCCCACTAGATGGAGTGACGATCTGGTAAAATATGCAGGAAGTCGATGGCTGCAGGTGGCGCAGCACCGTGCTTTGTGGCATACCTTGGCCTATGTTCAGCAGTGGACTTTTGAAGGACTGTAATGATGATGATGATGATATAGTACATCTGCTTGCCATCAGGTGGATTGTGTACAACTTTATCACTCCTACTATAAAAAAATCTTTCTATGACATAAGAGGTGATCTATGCCCAATGGGACGCCATTTAACTTGTATAGTTTCTTTCTTGGCGAGGTAATGCTGCATTTTTATAATATACTTGCGGTCCGCTCCGGCTTCACTTGACAACAGCACCACCTACCGGGTCCAATTGTCAGTCCGGGGACCCACTCAAACACACACAAAGAACTCTTTAAGAATTGGTTCAGACGATTTCGAGTGGTGACCTTCCACACGTGCGGCAATTGATTTCTACTTATATAGATTTTGTATTTCTAGGCTTTATGCCGGCGCCGCTAATAGCCCTTCGCACTGTGAAAGCCGATTTAATCTGCGGTCTGCCAAAAGGCAAGTTTGAGCAACTAAACAAGCTCGACGAGAAGTGGATGGAAAAAGGCGATTATGGGTGAGTTTTTTTTCTTCATACCACCTGTGGCAAGTGGACGCTGTGGCTAATAGACACCTACATTTATCCTCGATTACGAATCAAAATGCAGATACGTTGTCACCCGTGAAAACTAAGATGACTAAGACGGATCTCTGCAATCACCATACGAAACACAGCCGCGTTAAGAGGATACCTTGAAAATGAATCGTAGTTTTGGGGGCGTGGCTTACTCCTTTGTCGGTGAAGCTCACGGACAACTGAGGGAGTGGCAAAACGAAAGTGATCCAATGACTTCATAATACGCAAATAATGAGATAGCTAAACCCAGCACACGCTCGGAAAAAACTAAATAAGCGCCGAACAAAATTTTTATTTTTTTCAACAAAACTTCTTTATGGATTAGAAAAATGGTTTATGAGAACTTAGATATGATTATTTACTATGCTTTAAAAATAATTCCATGAACTTATTCATAAAAATATTGCGGTGTCGTGATGAAATGTAACTAATTTGAGCCTACTTTGCAATTTTTTTCTATCGAGGAAATTATATGATATCGTGTTTTCCTTTTATGTAATCCATGATCATATAGTTAAAAATGATATAATAAAATTTTGCTTTGTAATCTATAAAACTTAAAAAAATATATATAATATAGAAAAACCGCTAAATTTTCGAGATATCACCTTAAACTACTATATTACGATGGTATTCTGTGAGAGCGTACAAATATAACTGCAGCATGACTCTACCACCTATGAATTGAGTGTGGATGATACCATATTAAAGTGGAAGCGCCGGCCGTCCGTCCATACATTTTTTAATCAAAATATACACTAAACAGACACGCTTTCTTAAGACTAATCATGTTATCGCTTCTCTACAATGAAACGTGTACGCGCTTGACCTTTATAGGCAATAACTTACGTTATATACTGAGAAAAACAATAGTGAAATCCCGGAAAAATTTGACACTTCTTTAGTAGTGTGCGTGACTTTTGACAA
>DWHP01003355.1:0-13473 GCA_018247895.1 Parnassius honrathi
ACTTGTGTGGTTGCACAACCCAGTCCGCAGCAAAGGAAAATCTCCTAAGCTTCAAGCTAAATGGGAAGGACCGTACCAGATTGTGACAAGGATAAATGATGTAACCTACCGGAAACAGAAAGGTGCAAGAGGTACTCCTAAGATCATCCATGTGGATCGACAGGCACGTTATTATGGGGCGGATGATGCTCGGGACGAGCATGTCTTAGGAGGATGCAGTGTTGCAAGCTATAATTTATGCCCCTAGCGCCATCTAGTGTCGGGGAACAGAGCGAGGAGATCTTTCCAGAAAATGTCATGTCTGATATCTATCTATGATAACCAACAACGCCATCTAGTATCGAACAGAAGAATTAAGCTTTCTAGAAGCGTTGTCGATCAGCGCCCGTATTTACTGGAATATTCTGGATGTTTCGGTATAAAATGTGTATTTAAAACCGCTGCAACCCGCTATCGGGGCACCTTACGTGCGGTAAGGGCGACGACTAACCACCGACTTTTAAGTTACAAACCGCTATAACGCCTCCAGTACGTCGGGATGGTGCAGCTGGCCATTTTACACCGAATAAAGTCTCAAGCAACCACTTTTTATATTACTAAATAGATATTAAAAAACCGAAAATACATTACATAAAAAAGTTTTCATTAAATAGATCAGCTATTTAATGAAAACTTAAGATCCAACTTAAGAACTGATAAAAGTATAGATAATGCTGGTATAGACTTTCTATTTCCTTCTAAGTAAGCCCAGGCCCTTAAGCCCGTGCACCTGAATTTACGGGTGCAATAATTTTTAACTAAACTTGGCACAAGTGAGGGTATAATCCTAAGTAAGATTAATAGCCGGTGTTGGTGAGGGAAGTAATTACAGGCATTAATGACAATCGATGGGGATCAACTTAAATGTATTGTACTAAATTAAGTGGAAGTCTTTCAAAAAGAGATTATTCGATGAAACATTTAAACATTCTGTAAAGAGTACTATTTATAAAGGCACATGTGATATGATTCCACAATGATGTTTGTGATTATAGGAGTTTTAAATCGTATTTATGATGTAATTAATATTGTACCTTGCTTTTTAATTCTGGATTCAAATCCCAACTGGATTTTACTTAAAAGGGATTCACGCACGATCGATATGAGAGCCTTCTCTTCTAAGTGACTTAGGAATGTGCCCACCGTCCTACATAATCACTTCACTCTATCAGCTATCTGGAGGAGAAAGACGTACTAATACACTACGATATATTATTTTTCGCATAAAATCGTCCGATTATTTAATCATTTTCGTTACTTACAGCCCACCACACTGCCGTTGCCGCTGAACCTAGGCCTCCCCCATTGATTGGCTAATAGGGGTTATTTGACATAGATACAACTGACAACCGCAGTTACATTATTATTTTAAGTTATTTCCATTAATTTGCAGAAGGACGATATGACGTAGTGGATTCCCTTACCGTTTACTGAATCAAAAGATATATCATCACATGCACAGATTACTTTAGTGTAAGCTCTTTATCTAGAACGTTAATGAAGAGGTAATATTTTCACCCGCATGAGGCATGTATCATCCAATATTCGAGGAAGGACCACGTTTAAAAGAACTGATACTACACTTTAATGAAAAAAGCGTATGGGAATAATATAATTTGACTTCTAATATTTTTCTACTGCAAGTCGAACTGCTTGACACATGCCTGCTCTTATTTTTGAGAGTATTGCAGCGAGAAATACGCCGCCAGAATTCATCTTAGTGTAACCAATACGGTCTCGAAATATTTTTAACTTCTCAAATGTGCAGCTTTCCAAGATCAAGGTGTGTAACTCCTGAAACAAAATCAACCTTTAAACTAGCAACTAACAACTTCAGTGATACTGTACTTTAACTGACTTTATCCAATTAAAGGATTTTTATTTGTCAATCAAAATATTCTTTATTATCAGCACTTTAGGGAAAACACGGTTATGATTAATTTTGAATGAGATACACACACAGGGTTAACTCTTTATGGAAGTTCAGTAAAAACGCTAACAGACTGAATAACAAACAGTTACTTAGTGTTATTACTTAATTAATTAAACTTAATTATTGAATGATAGATTCGTGGTTTCGTACTATTGCTTTAAGTTGTACGTATAATACTAATTATGTATTAATTTTTGATTCTGTGGTTGTCATTATAGTAGGAGGAGATGGGCAAAAACATCTTCCTGATAACAACAATCAATCAAACAATCCAGCACGCCTGCATAACATGACAACTAAGGCAAATATCTAAAAATTGTAAAAGCTGAAATACTAAAACTTTGACAAATTGGTTTTTAAATGTTACGTTTAAATTATAGCATTTCAATAGATTTCGTCATAATAAATAAAATATAAACGAAATACGAGTATAAAATTACACGGGCCTTATAAATAAACTTTATTTTCTTAAGATTGATACGATGGGTTAGGTGAGAGGGCTCCATCGGATAATATAATTACACTAACCTCCACCCTTAAGGAACTTGTAATTTATAACTGAAAATTTGTCAGCTAAATATAAATATAATTTGAACATACTACGGAAATAATTTTACAACTGTTTCATGATAAACTGGAGCGATTTTTACGCTTAGTTTAAAACAAAAAAGCTGTTGTATTATTTTTGGCGGTAGATAAACTATTGTGGCGGTAAAACACGAACAGTTGCAGGAAAATTAGTCGATTATTTAACCGACAAATTTAGTAATAATAACCTCTATCAAGAGGTGTACTGAATAAACGGTAAATAAAATGTTGGAGGCCTATGTTCAGCAGAGGACTTGTGAAAGACCGATGATGATGATGAAAATGGTTGAGTGGCCGTATACGAAAGCATGTTAGTATAAATAATATCATCGACAAAAGAATATCAAAATGCAATTTAAACAGCTGAGGAAATTTATAATAAATTTCCTCAGCTGCCTTAAATTCACGAATAGGTCGACCTTTCGATGTGGTACGACATGTACATGCAGAGTGTGACAGTGTGCGTGCCTGTCGGAGCAGTCAGTTGCGAGCGGGCGCCCGCTTCGCCAGGCACGCACACTGTCACACTGTGCATGTACATGTCGAACCACATACAAAAGTCGATTGCACTCGTGAATTGCAAAAACTATAATATTGTTACGAGCTTCAGGTTCGTGATAATAAAAACTGCCGATTGAATTACTAAAATTAACACTTTCATTACTGAACACCAATTACAACTTGAAAACACACTAATAATTAATCACACTTAACACTTTGGTTCACTTTATTTCGTTCCGAAGTCTTCGCTTGTGTCGCCAATTAAATACTCACTCGGTCGCGGTCCTAAACGCCTTTATATAGGATCTTTTCTACTGAAACATCTCGAATGTTCGAGCACATATCGGCCCCGACCGACTAGAAAGTTCTCTTCTAGTTCTGCCGCTCGATACTAGATGGCGCTAGTTAAAAATTTCTAGCATGGAATTTTCTAGAAAGCTCTCCTAATGCCTGCTACTCCATACTAGATAACGCTAGTGGTATTTACCCGCCATTAATTGTTGCGCGCAACAATATTAATAAATTAATAAATCAATTGTTTTCGCTTTTATGTATTTGTATACTAACTCATTATAATTTTTGTTACTCATCATTTCTGCCGCCCACCTTGTAAGTGAACATACATTTCATTTTTTCTTACTGTCTGAAACTAATATAGACAACGTCCCCAAACAACTGCCATTTAAAATTAAGCTACACAAAACATAGCACATTAATTTAAGGGTTCCCGAAACGGTTAATTGCGTTTGTCAACGTTTACGTGATCGGAAATGATCATTTGCGCATGCTTCAGTCAATTGTTGGATTGTGCTGGGAAGTCGCGTGCGTTTCTCAAAAATATTATGATTTCAAACGCAGATAAAGCTAGTGTAACAAAAAACGATAGTCTATTTTTATCATTAAACGCACGATCCGACAATTGCCTCCAATCTTTTTTTTATTATTATTTGTCGTGATTGCCGTAGTTATATTAAAACTCGCTTTAATTGCAACTGTAAGTATAATTACGGCAATGACAGCTGTTCTAAAATAATCAAAAATTTTATTAAATTAAACGATCATTGTTCACGTCAATAAACTTCATTCGCGTAGATATTGAAAATCACAGTTAGCCGTTTCGAAGACCCTTAACAATATTATTTACAGAAATTCCGAAGGTGATCAATGACATTTAATACCTGGGCTCTTTCTTAGACGTTTTAAACTTATACTTAAATTTCAGCTATTATTTAAAAGAGCGTTTAAAAATGTTGTATAGAAATACTCGAAATTTTAGTATTCGTTAGTAAAAGTTCATTACTTACTTTCTTAATTAAATAAACAACTTTCTTTTTGTAAACAATGTAATACAGAGTACTGCATAGTGTCGACAGAACTCTGACCGACTCTGACTACATCTTTCTATCGTCAATGATACATATTACATGAAGTTGTAGTAATTTTTTTACAGAATTGGGTGACAAACGAGCACACAGTCCACCTGATGATAAGTAGATGCTGTGACCCATAGACATACATACACATTTATCCTGCATTTTAATTATGCAAATGCGTTGTTACACCTGAGGACTAAGATGAAATGCCTCGATTCCAGTAAAAAGGGTCTCCAGTTCTCTACACTTACCATACGAAACACAACTGCATTGCGCTGCTATTTTACGCCGGTATTCTTTGAGAGTGTGGTCCTGCTCTGGTTGAGCCGACCACTTCATGGTACAAATATAATATAGATGCAGCCCGGATCTACCACGTGGAAAAATAAACTAAAAATTAAATGGTGGTAATAATTCACTTTGCTATGTTATAGTCGATTAAAAAAATAATTAATAACGAATATATTGTTTTAATTGTCGTTACAGTTAAAGGAACGAAGTTAAAAAAAGAAGATATAAAAGGTAACAAACTACCTTTAAAACTTCATGACAAGGTAAGTAAGTAAACGATCATACACATGCTTATTTTATACATTTCTGCTTAAAAGTACATAAATATTGCTGATGTTTGCATGTGCGCCTGTTACGCGTACCGATGCCTACGTAATTGCCTAAATTACGTGAAATCCGGGAGAAGGGATTCACGTCAGCTTCGCATTAAATAATCTTTGAAAGCTTCTTGCGTCGTGCAAGAGAAAAGACAGTTATTTTATATCTATAAAACTCGTAAATTAGAAGGTTATTGAGGATATCATATAAAAGGAAAAATTATTGAATTCAAATAAAGGAGAATTATTAAAGCCTAACATAGAATTAGTAGTGGAAACTTGAATAAGGGAGCTATTTCTTTTACTTAAAAATATGATAAGTAAAGAACAGGAATGAAAGAAAAAGTAAAAATACTTTATTACCACAACACATTGTTCACACAACTATACATTTACTAATATGTATTGAGTTACAACAACAAAAAGAAGGAATCCGTTTCATATACATATTTCCGTAGCAATGTTGTTACAGCGGCAGCGCCGTTATTCTAACAATGCTTTATTTCAAGTATTTCAGCAATTTTGTCCGATGATCGATCAAAATAACTTTAGCGGAATTATTTGCAATACGTGTAAATAGCACTATTGTTTGATTGCTGTATTGAAACTACATATTTCTTTAGCGTCAGATTTGTACATAGGAAACTTAGGTCCTAGTAATTAATGAACGGGCGAACAGTCAGCCTGATGGTAAGAGACTGCTGAGGCCCATAGACATCTACATTTATCTTCGATTCAGATTCAAAATATAGATGCGCTTTATCCGTTGAAAACTAATATCAAATGCCTCGTTTAAAGTAAAAAGGATCTCCAGTTCTGTACACTCACTACATAAAACACAACAGCATTAAGCTGCTATTTTAGGCGGATATTCTGTGAACGATCTCACGATCCTACTCCAATAGAGCCAATCCATTCGTGCCTCGTACCTGCAACTGCAGCTCGGCTCTACCACGTTGTGATAATGTATGCTTATTCGTGAAAATTAAATGGAAACTTTGTTTCATGTGCTAGTCATATTGCAGTTTCATTACAGGCGTGTAACGAATGAGTGGTTTTAATCGTCGAAACGTTCTCACATATTAATAAGCAAAAAAGAAAACTTAAATAACGTCAATATACGCTCCATTTCTGGGTACAGGCCTCGTTTCATTTCTGAGTGTGTTTTGGGACTAGGAAATATCCGCCGTGCTGATAATGGAAATGGTCATAATCGAAATACTTTTTTTAATTTCTCTAACATGGAGTTACCTCACGTTGTTTTCAGGGCACTAAGAATGCAAAATGGCAATGAACAATTTCATCGGTACCGGCGATTCTCAAACCAGGGTTGCACGCATACTGTGAACTTTATTACAAGTTAGTGCTTAATATTAATAATGAATAATATGCTAAATATTTTGAAATATAATGTAATAATAGTAATAAATAGTATAACATGACATTTTTGTAAGTAATATAATAGTATTTTAATTATTTTATGTAATTATAAATATTTGCGTGCCTATTAAAGGCAGAATATAGCTCGAACTATGCACCACTGTTAATTCTGGTACCACCTGTATTCTGTGCAAATAGATGTTTCTTTCTTTCCGAGATACGCACCGCTCTCACACGTTCTTACGGCTTCTCATTCCCATTCAAGCCTTCGAGGTGTGTAATAACAGCAAAGTGTACTAAAGAGCCTTTGAAACCAAAAAATAACTTGTTTAGAATTATTACACCATTCCAATTGATTTTCTATTTAAAATTAAACTGTCGTAGCTTTGATGACGCTATGATTGATTAGCTTGCGCCCCCAGGGCATATTTAGTCAGGAAATTGTCTTTCGGTATTAGGAAATAATCTCATTAAGGCTCTACTTGCGTGCAAGTCGTAATCGAAATAAGTTCATTTTGTGTTTTCAATGTACGAGTAGTTTTAATTAGCAATTTAGTCAATAATCGTAATCTGTTTTTATAATGGGTCAGATTTTCAGAAGTTGAAATTTAAGGATGATCTCTACGATGTGTATGAGCATGTGTTCGTGCGCGCTGGTTATAAGGAAAGATAATTTGTACAACAAACAGTATGAATACCTGATAATTTTCTCAAGAAGCTTTAATACCAACTCAATTCGAAATATTACTGCGATAAATACTACCAAAATTACTATGTACGTACTTATATCTCATTTTAAGGCTTCACCTTTCTCCTAATGGACCAAAATCACGATATCAGATGTAAAAATCGATAAAAAAAAATATTTAACTGTAGATATAAGAGCCTTTTGAATATCATTGTCATCATTATGACAAACTAAAGTCTACTGCTAAAAATAGGCCTCCCCCATAGATTGCCATATTTTTATGAATATCATTATTGATAGAATCATGACGGGAAACCTGACAAGTTTTTTTCTTACACCAATGTTCGTGATTTTATAGATGGTAGAGCTTTGATGTAGCTATATTATGACCGTAGCACTATTGAGTCAGGTCGACCAAGAAGGGGCCACGCGCTTACTGAATACCAGCCTAATGCTGCCGTTTTTCATGTGGTGAGTGTAGATAACTAGAAATTCTTTAAACTGAACACAAAGCATTTCATGTTAGTCTTTAGAGATGACAACACTACTGCATTTTTATTTTTAATCGAGGGTAGATGTGGATTTATATGGGCCAGAGCATTGACTTAACAGCAAGTGATCTATGTTCTCGAGATTTACCTTTATTTATATTAAAAAAAGATCTAACTCTTTGACGCCACTATCGCACGGTCGCAGTTGACTACAGATAGACTCTTAGGAAGAAAAAAGTGGTACATATTTGCATCACAATGCAGTGTCAAAGACGAATGAATTTTCAGAAAACAACCATACTCCATCAATTCTAAATTTAAATTATAGATATTAATTTGCGGTACGTTTGAAAGGTACGGCGGAAGAGTACATACTGTTACTGATCCTAACTTTATATCTATCCAGCAATCCAGCTATTTTCAAAAACCCTAGATTCACTATTCAGATTTTCAAAGCTACACGAAAGCAAAACGTAAAATAGAGACATTAGATCTAACGAAATAGGTACCTATATTATTTATAGAAGGGAAAAAAGATGTTCATCAATTAAGCGTTTGTTGTAATATTTGACGTACGACAAATGCTATAAAGTGTGACGATATTATACTTGTAAAGATATGTATAAGAATGGAATTAGCTCAAAGTTCAGTTTACCTTCGAGTTTAGGTCAACTTAGCATAACCTCGTTACCAATAATAGTACAAAGTGGAACAGCAATTTGCGGGTTTTTTAACAACCGTGATTATTTACTTTGTCAAAGGTTTCGCTGTAAATTATGTTGCCATGAATCGTTTCTTGCTAAGCTTTGCATGTTTTGATTCAATCTAAAACAATTTTTATGGCAAAAAATATGATAGAATACTTAGTAGAAACTTTGATTTTAATTCCGTTAGCAATTTATAAAATTGGTTAAAATGGCATAAGTATAATCTAAACAAAAATAAAAAGGGTGCAAAATAAATGATTGAGTATAGTGAGCATATAATATATAAGTGTATAATATTGTTACGAGCTTAGGGTTCCTGACAATAAAAACTACCGATTGAATAACCAAAATTGACACTTTAATTACTGAACACCAACTAAAACATAAATCACACTAAAAATTAATACACACAACACTTTAGTTCCATTTATTTCGCTCCGAAAGCTTCGCTCGTATCGCCAATTCAATATTGCCACGGTCGCGGGCTTCAGAGTCTTTACATACGCCTTTCCACCGATACATCCAGAATATTCCAGCAAATACTGGCCCCCGACCGACCAGGTGCAGAAAGTTCGAGTGTGGAGCTTTCCAGAAAGCTTAGGTCATCTATTCGATACTAGATTTCGCTGTTGGTTAAAAGCTCAAGCATGGCATTTTCTAGAAAGTTCTCCTCGCTCTGTTACCCGACACTGGATGGTGCTAGGGGCATCAATTATAGCTTGCAACAATATGCACTAATGTATGTAATTGCGAATTTTTCTTTATTACTTTTTTCTTTATTTGTTTAATAAAAATACATTTCTAAATAATTAAGTGTTTTGGTAACGTTCAGGCATATGCCAAGCAGTGGCACCTAGTTTCTGATTATGGTGGGGCTGTAAGCCCTTTTGCTTTTTTACAGCTTCATCTGAATCTGTAGCAGTGGCACATATATACGTTGTTACTTAATAGCACTTTCTTCAAATGTGTCTATTTATACGTAGTAGCGCAATCCTGCAGCTATATTATGAATGTAGCACGAATAGCGACAGTAGCCTAATGGCAGGGTGCGAACCGCGAACTCAAAAAGGGTGTGGGTTCGAATCCACCATTCGACTACTGGCGTGAACCACTCGTAACACAACCAATTTAAGCTTATCACGAGTGGTTAAGGGGAATATTAGTAATGTTTGTAGCACTGTTAATATATAGTGTATAATGTTAATATAAAAAAATTGGTTGCTCAGCCGTGGTAGAACCACGTTCTCACGGAGTACCAGCGTAAAATAGAAGCTTAATGCTGCTGTAGTTCGTATGGCGACTGTAGAGATGCAGAGACCCATTTTACTGAAAGCAAGGCGTTCCATCTTAGTCTAGTTTTTCTAAAGAAGAAGATAAAAAAGTGTAAGTGTGAGATAGATTTGAAAATTTATTAGGAATACCAGAGTGTTTTAGTTGTGTAAAAAATGGTTAAATAGGCATCATTTTCTTAAACTGAAATCACAAGCACAAAGAGGCCACCTGATTATTAGTGGCTACTGCAACTCGTGGTTCCGTGGCTTATACTGCACACCTGCGATCAACTACAAACAAAGAAGGCTGCAAATGCGTTGTCGCCTCTGAGGACTAAGAGAGAATGTAGTTTTATTTTTTTACTTTGTATATGGGGGGGGGGGCAAACGAGCATGCGGCTCATCTGATGTTAAGTGACTACCGCCACCTATGACCAACTGCTAACCAGGAGAAATGCATCTGCATTTCCCCTGGTTTACAGTCGGCCTTTTAAAAAAGAAGTAGGTTCTTCTCTTGAAGGGCCCTAAGTCATCAAGGTCCGGAAAAATCATTGGTGTTAGTCAATTATACAAGCAAGTTGTGCAAAGAAGAAATTTTTTTGTGAATTGCACAGTGGTTGACCGCCAATCATCCAGATGGTATGGATGGTATCTCCGGTTTTGTCGCGATGTTCGATGGTGTAATTGAGAGGCTGGAATTAGTCCGAATAATTCCTTTAAGCACTCCCCATGGTAGATACGATAAGATACGCAATAATAGAATACGCGGTAGATTTGCGTCAGTGTGTCAACTGTCCCGCTCTGTTGAGAACACCAAGCTTTTAAAAGGGCCAATTTGGCCTTTTATTCCTGTTGACCACGAAACTGAACGTCATTCGATATGACGACGCCGCGGATTCCAATACTGGCTGAGGCAACAACAAAAGTGCTTTTAAACTGAGAAGATATGCAAAGGGATTAATTTAATGATAAACGCGCAAACCTATATCTGCTGGGAGTTGAACTGGACTAGATTTAGTCACCCCCAATCCGATACTTTGTTCAATAAAGTCTCGACTTCAGATACAAGTTTGTCCTGCTACTCGGCGACGTTTACCCGAGAAATAGTGACACGGCCTGTGTATAAAACATCACCAGTGCTAATGTCCATATAGCAATTAATGTTATCGGTTTGCTACATATCATTGATATGTAGAAGAAACGGTGTTGGTGATAGCACGCAGCCTCATGAAACACCAGCATTAATAGGCTTGTAACCGGAGCATGCAACATCTACTACGATTTTGATGCTCCGATAAGCCAAAAAACGTAGTGATCCAATTGTACAATTTCTTGAGAAACCTATAAGAAGGAAGCTTCAAAAGAAACACTTTGTGCCAAGCCCTATCGAAGGCCTTCGCAATGTCCAAACTAACTGCCAATGCCTTCTTCTTAGACTTGATCGCCTGCGCCCATTGATGTGTGTGGTAAACGAGAAGATCACCAGCTGAGCGACCCCAACAGAAACCGTACTGGCGGTCACTAATCAGCTCGTGCTCCTCGAGGTGCCGCATGAGCAGGCAATTAATAATAGAATCCATTATTTTCGAGAACAAGGAGGTGATGTCAATAAGCCTATAGTTGGGCGGATCAGAGCGGTTACCTTCTTAAGGGATAGGGTGCACGAATGCGGTCTTCCTTGAATTTGGAACTACGTATAGGGAGTAGGAGTACCGTAAAAGACGTGTTAGATCTGATGTAAACTCTGAAGCACACGTCCTCAGTACAATTGAGGGGATTTCGCCGGGCCTATCCTACTTGTGGACGTCTAGAGAGATGAGTGCTTTGTATACACAGCACTGTGTGAACCGCACGTCAGGCATAAACTCACTCACTCAGCGGCAGGGTCGGCAGTGTGTATCCCCCCGTCATCGAGAGTCGAGTTGGACACAAAAAAGAGTGCGCAAAAGGGTCGACTTTCTCTTTTGTGGCGTGCTCCCTATGCAGAGAAGAAAGTGACAGCTTACATAAATTCCCTTGGACCGCCTTGGTGAGAGACCAGAAAGCATGGGTTTTCGAAGGAAGGTGAACTAATTTCTTAACAATTCTGCCAATGTGCTGTTACTTCACATCAGCAGTAACTCTTTTGCAGGATTTGGAAGCGAAGTTATACTCCTTTTTAACGATGCTAGTGCTTACATACCAAGCCGCCGATGCGTCAACCTAGGCCTGATAATACCAGGAATATTATCAGGCTTGGGTTTACTGCGTAATGCAGTTTTACAGAAGCACTCAAACCAAGGCTGAGATCTGCTCCTGATGGGTATCACAGATGATGGAATAAATAGTTCCATTCCCTGAAGCTCCACATCAATGACAGAATCAGTAACGGTGTTGGGATCATCCGGCGAGAAGCAAGCCCGCCCCTATGCATCCACGAAGGGAGCGTAAGTGAAATAGCTAGTTGCGTTAGGCCATATGACAAGACAAAGTCTTAAACAGATCTCCATGAATGATTGGTTAAACGTAAATCAACTCACTCGGCGTGGTGGGCGTCAAAATCGCCAAGTATCACGATTTCTGCAGATGGGATCTATTGTAGCAAAGAATATGTAGCCGTTTGGACGTGGTCGATGAGTAGGTTTTTGTCGGTATTACCACTATGGAACCTGTAGAGGTATCCGTAAACGCAGGGATGGTGGTCGCTGTCTACGCGCAGCAAAGGATGAACAGATCCGTACCTTCAAGACCGGCGAAGCGTCGAGAACAGATATCCTCTAACTTATACGTAAACTCCAAACCGTGGCACAAAGAAGTCTTCTAATTTGTACCCAGGGTAGGACAGGTACGAAGTTTCAGCCCAAGAAGGCACCTGCGTCTTGATCAAATAGAGCAAGGCTATTTTCACCATCTACAGATAGTAGCGGATGGCGTTAACTTTCGTGTTATGTCCTCCAGTGTTGCAGAAGTCCACGGGTAGCGTGGCAGAGGTCACCATGGTTTTTATAACTCTGTTTGCCCCGTGGGATGTTATTGAAGAACGGGATTTTGCCATACCCTAACGATACGCGGAGACTGAGCACTCGCGCTCAGGAATAGAAGGGTAACTGTGGCATGGATAGTCTGTGAGCAATTCGTCGTTACCTGGGGTGCTGATAATCTCCTATGGTAATTTTTTTATTTTTAAAGTCGACTACCATGTTATGGGGGGGGAGGCTTCGGCCACCAGCACTAACCAAGCGAAATGCAGAAGCAAAACTTTTATTTCGCGCTGATAATTTGTGAGGTCGTGGTACTTCTCTACACTCGCCATACGAAGTACAGCAATATTAAGCTATTATATTACGCTGGTATTCCGTGAGAGCGTGGTTCTACCACGGCTGGACAACCCATTTGTGCTACATTCATATTATAGCTGCAGGATTGCACTACTACGTATAAATAGACACACTTGAAGAAAGTGTCTTAAAGTAACAACGTATATATGTGCCACTGCTACCGATTCAGAAGAAGCTGTGAAAGCCGTTTCGAACCGGCCCATCCGTGCAACAGCAGAAAACTACCGCGTGACTCTATCACTGTTAAACCTTTTAGATTCAAATGTAGTAATGCGCACAAGGACAGACGACGATTTCTATCATATAGTGAGAAAATGTGTCTCCGGCAAACCTGCCAGTAACTTTTGAATGTGTTAATGTAGAAATTTGAATTTTTCTACTCCTGCAAGGGATCGTGGACCTTAAAATTCATTATTTATTTCAAATTGATACATCTAACTCATACAAAAATTAATTATATATTCTCATTTCTGAGGAAAGAGCCTTAGCTGTAAATTAAAATTTATTTTAAGAACTTAAATGTATAAATAGACTTAAAATATTATATGATATCTTGATAATATAATAAATAGCACTT
>DWHP01003356.1:0-13472 GCA_018247895.1 Parnassius honrathi
CATCTATACATGAACACCTTCCACAACTTAGGAAATTTCTTTTATACATGAACTCCTTCCACAACTTAGGAAATTTTCTCTTATACATGAACACCTTCCATGACTTAGACAATTTTTAACAAATTTTCTAAATATCTTATAAACGTTATTTATCTTTATTTTTATAATATTTTCGACTTGTATTCCTATTATTTATCTTATTTTAACTATTTTCCCAAGTTTTTAAATAAATTTATTCATTATGAAAGACAATAATTTTGCCTTTAATTTACTATGTTATTGGTCTAATATCTGAAATATATTTATATTAATTTTATGTTTATTAATGTAATTTTATTGCTTAATATATATATTTTAAGACTATTTTTGACGCCCTTTTATATTGAATTTAATTATTAATGATAATATTGGGCCGTCACACAGTGATACATTTCGGAAAGAAGGAGCCAGGTTGAGCTGGCCCCTTTTTGCAGTGAAGAGATACGCTTGTATTTTGGAGTCGTTGAATTTAACATGATTAGCATCGCCCCATTCAGAGACTGCCCTTAGTGTTCACAAGCTCTACCATAGCTTCTAACACTCTCTCCCTTACTATTTAACATATATATAAAATATAGGAACATTTGCAATAAAATATTAAAACCTATAAAGCAGCAATATTATCAAAAGGAACTACTAAAAAGTGAAAAAAATATTTAAAAAACCAGGAATGTGATAAAGGCCATATGTAATATGAAAACGAAAAACGAAGTTGCCCCCAGAGTTGCTTAAGATTGGGAGCACTACAAAGGAATCGTTAAACCAAATCAACACATACTTCACAATAATTGGTAAAAGTATGGCGGACATCATCCTGCAGAAACTCAATAAAACGGAGCTGGAATTAGCAAAGCAGGCATGCCAAACTCTGTCAAAGGCGTTGGAGACATCAAGGGAAACAGCAAGTGCTTCTCCACTGTTTTCAAGTGCCTCGTCCCATACGTACGCGGCATACGTTAGAAAGTCCCCAACTGAACGATTCCTGCTATAACCGTATTTCCAGTCACTAAGGAAGTCGTTCTGTTCTAGGCATGCTATTAATAAATATACGCTCCATAATTTTGCAGATTATGGAGATAACTGAGGTTGGCCGATAATTGCCAGGGTCGGTACGTTTGCCTTTTCCTTGAACAGGCTACACGTTGGCTAGCTTCCAGGATTTTGGCACTATTCCAGTACTAAATGAGAAGCAGAAGAAGCGTGTTAACACAGGAGACAACTCAGGTGCACAAGCCTTTAGAAGTATAGCTGATACACCATTCGGTTCACTAACTTTATTCATGTCTAGACACCGCAAGGTTTTAAGAACCTCCTTATTTGTGATACGAACCCCTGATAAAGTGGTCCCGCAGTGTGGTAATTTGGGTGTAATGTTGTTGTCACTGTCCAGGAGCGAATTACTGGCAAATGGAGATGCGAACAAGTTCGCTTTCTCTTTAGCTGTGTGTGCCAATGTGCCATCCGGTTTTAACAGCGGAGGCAGTGTAGACCGACGGAAGTTTGTCTTGACCACTTTAGTAAAAGACCAAAAACCGTAATGTACCGGATGGTCTGGCAGAGTATTGCACCAATAATTTTACTACAGTTGAGACTGGCTTTCCATAATGCTTTTTTGTAGGACCTTTTGTAGGAGATGATATCCTGAGTTTTGCGGTTTCGAGCGGCAACTCAAGATAGGTATGCTATATGCTAGCGTCTTTCAGCTTAAACGCATTCGGCGTTAAACCATGGGTGAGCTTTGCTACCAGTGGGAGCGTCAGAAAAGAGGATAAAATACTCCATAACCTGACGGAACACTCCGGTTAATGAATCTGCGCAGCTCGACGGATCCGCAGAAGAGAATTAGACCACTCGCTAGGGGTAGGATGCAAAAAAATGTCGTATCTCATCCCAGTTAGCTGACTTGTACCACCATATTCGGCGAACGCCTTGGTACACGTAATCAGGTGGAGAATATGACGATAAAAATTTCACCAGACAGTGGTCAGATGTACCTAAAGGGGAGGTAATTTGTATTTCATACCTGTCTGGTCCGGTAGTAAGCAGCAGGTTCATGAAATTAGCTGTGTGATCGTCTACATCCAGTTACCCAAGTTGCTTACTTTACTACCTGAGAAACACCCAGCGTCAAGGCAAAATTCCACGCTTTTCTTCCAGCATGGTCGGTGTTCGCGCCACTTTGCACTATCGCCTAACGCTTATAAGAGATTCGTTAGTTATTATCCAATAAGAGTACTGCAAAGCCCATTTCCGGGTTTCCTATCTACCCCCTCTTTATGCTCAGCATGTGCACTCGTGTTAACTCACACAAGTTGAGAAGACACGCAACCAACCGCATCGCTTATATCTCACGTCGTCGCTCCCGCCCTTGTGTGATTTGGATATTGAATTATACAAGCATATAGAAAAAAGTACAGATATTTGCAATAACGCTATATTTCGTGATTATCCGTGAAGTTTATAAGTGAGAAGAAAGCCGGCAGCGATCGAGACACGAGGGAGATCAGCGGAAGTCCAGGTGGGTGCACATGCATTCCTTTACGTCCTTCCTATGTCCCGAATTTAGTGCATTTGCAGTATCACAGATAAATTAAATTCCATTCACCGCTCGCACCGCGCTAATATACAGTCCACTACTCAATATAATTTAATAGCCGCACCGCATAAAATTATTTAATAAATTTGAACCAGCAGTTTGGCCAAAACTAAAACGTCAAACCAGTAGTAAATATAATGAAGTTAAAAGGAAAACTATAACAGCTAAATAGAATTAAACAAGTTAACAAGTAATAGTCGAAAAACTTA
Organism: Parnassius honrathi; assembly: GCA_018247895.1. Lineage (NCBI taxonomy): Eukaryota > Metazoa > Arthropoda > Insecta > Lepidoptera > Papilionidae > Parnassius > Parnassius honrathi. The sequence goes on from DWHP01003356.1 coordinate 2,845, forward strand.
TAAAATGCATGCACATTTAAATAAAACTAGTTTTTACGGATTTTATCGCGTGCATTAACATAGTAACGTGTTATATGGAAACCCCTAACAAAACCGCGCACTACGCGGAAACCTCGTATTCCCACACAACATTTCAACATTGTTTCTACAAGGCAGTTTTGCTGACTTGATGGGAAACTCGGTCTCACCGTGGACTCACAGTGACGGACGCGGTGTCAACCGACGCCACCTTACCAGAAACCTAATGCAGCGAGGAAATTCTGGTAACTTGATGGGAAATGTAGCTGCCGTGGAGTCACAGTGACGCCTACGGCGTCATCCGCCATCATTATATATACGAAACTCCACGATACCACTTCACTTCATTTCTAACATCGGGCTGGATGTAGGTTTAATTAGTATTAGTTCTTTATATTGTAATATCTTTTAAATTAAACGTAATAAAAGTAATTTTGGTTCTTTGGGGGTCCTCCGGCGGCAACTTCCATAATTAACGTAAAAACAAATTTTATTTAAACGCGCAGTGGTCGCGTAAATATAAGAAATATTAAAAATTTCGTTACAATTCCGTATGAAGAGAAAATGACCTAAACTGTAAGAAATAAACATTTTATGAAGAGAACGACTTCTATGCATTACTTTTTCCATTACTTTTTACTATAGCTTTACTTCTTCCTTTGCGGGATAGGCAGGGACGATCTTTCTTACTTAATTACTATAACTTAATTCACAGTATTCATACAATCATATAGCTTCATATAGTTTCATTCGTGGTACTAGTCTTGGTTTACGCGGGCGACCCTCAGGATAGTTTAGGGCTTTACGGGAATGTTCGTTACGGTCATATATAGTATATTAGGGTTGCACAGATGAGAATATATAAATAGAGAGTCAACTATGACTATCTTTGTACGGATTTGGTATGTGAATGATTTGATGTAAATTGTATTATTTTCAAAATCGAAACGTTTCATTGGAAAGTAAGTCCTTCAAATACCATCGTCTTATTTGGGCCCATTTTTTGTCGTTATAGTGGTCAAACCGCGAACTCAATATGCTCATTATTAAGAAAGCTCCTTCAAGTTCACGTATTATGACATGACTGGCAACTAGGGAAACCTACCACGTTGAGCGTGATCCGACAGCATTTCGCCAATTTTTTTTTAAATAAAATTGTTAATCTGAATGGGAGTACACAACATAATTATATTTAACAATCGAAAACTGAAAACATTTATAAAAAGAAAATGTAACGCAAATATTTGGCAGTGAAACACTTGTAAAACTATTCCTTCTTGTAGTAATAAAAATGATCTTGTTTAATAAATGTTTTTACCTTTTAAGTATATGTACACAATGTTAATAAATAAATGATAATGAGTATTAATAACTCCAATATTATTTTATTCCCGATTTCGCGACAAACTTTAGCATATTTGCGACGTCGGCGTAAGTAGTAAATATCTACACGAGCGGTGACGTCGGCCGAAGGTGTTTACAAACTGTGTTATAGGCGTGGTACTAACGGTGCGGTGCGGTGATGCAGCTCTGCGTATTTGCGGCCCACTTCGGCGCCACGACCCTCCACGATGAGGCGCGTGTCCTCCACTGACAGCTCATACTCCATATCCTCATGTATTTCTACCTCCGGCGATGACTCTTTCCACAGACCCAACGACTTCAGCATGAACCTGCGAAATAAACACGTTTAAGATTAATACACAACCTAAAAAGAACATAGTCAGTCAGTTTGATGTTGTCGGAAAAGCCGACATAAATAATAAAATTGCTAGGGTTGTCACAACGGGAAGAAAATAAAAAACTGATTTTTTTATTTAGAGAACAAAAATAGGATATAAAAACAACCTATTTAACTTATCTTCATGACAACCTACATAACACTATAGTTTTTCAGTTGAATACATGTTGAGATGTAAGTGGAAGCTTTCAAGTTTCATACGAACTATTTGAATATACAAAGGTAGTATATACACAAAATTATGTCACTAAGATTATCCTAAATTAAGTTAATAGTGCCTAATTTCTCCATTTTTGCGGGAAGAAGACGGCAAAGAATTAACTTTAATATCGGTGATATTTTGACGGGTGTTAGTTTTTTTTCAGCTATCTTGTTATTTTTAAGCCTTCTTTTAAGTGGTATGAAACGAATTCAACTACACTATCGGGATTAACTACTTAAAAACATATTTACAAATGTGCAAGTGATAAATATGTTCGATTATTTTGCCTTACTGGATTTCAAATTCTTGTTATACCGCCGTTTTAAACCGGACACGTAGTGTAATCCATTTTAATTTATTTGCAAATTGACTAGACAGCCCTACCGGACAGCACCCGAACGACTAATAACCGTTCGGGAGCGCATGGTGCTAATGGAATACAGAGCCAAAATTTATATTAAAAATAATTGTTGCTTTCTAGGTTTGGTTGTGGATGTCATCATGTTCAAATGTGTCACTTAGGCGATTCTTACAGTCTAAGTGACACATATGAAAGAACGAATGCTTTATTTAAGCAGACAGTTACAAGTTAGCATAAAGTACACCTGATGGCAACTGCATGATGTGACTTGGTACACTACATATAAAAACAATCAAAATTCATGCTCGCTACCCACTCATTCAAGCTGCAGCCATAATTCAGCTGCAGTCACGTACAAGCCGTTGCCACGTATAAAAGATATTTTTGTCAACTTCACTACCTCATAACATCATGATGATATTGAACGAAAGAGGAGACAGGCAGCAGTATCTTCCTGATAACTAAACATTATAAAAACTGCAGTTGCCAACCCGCCTGCCTTATAATTTTATTGAGATGATAGAATTATTATTAAGTTGCTATAAACCTTTTCGTTTTGGCATATTCCAAGCGGAAGTGATCTATTCGTTAAGAACATTCACAAATCGAACGCTCCGTTCGAATCCGTTATTCAACTAACTTTGTAAACTGCTATTATTATTGTATAAATAATAATAATAAACAATATTTACCCCCCCCCTTTTGCGTGTGTGTTTGTAAACGAAACGAAAAAAAACGAGGTACCTATGCAAAAATATGATGAGCAGAAGTAATAAGTCATAGAGAGCGTAGTTGTATTTTCTCTCAATGCCGATTATCCTCGGAGCTGTGAAAGGCATGTTGGCCGGTATCGCCTTCTGGTTCCATGGAAGGATCTCGAATTGGAACATACTCTTTATGAGCACAATAACCTTAAAAGAAACACGATTCAGTTAGATAATATCTTAAAAAAAACGAAATATGATAAAGAAAGTCTGTACCGTATATATTCCTTTTTCTATATTTTAGTAGAATTTCTTCCGTATCGTGAAAGTTTTACATACATAAATTGACTAACATCAATCCCGGAACAATTATTTGCAGGCCATACAAAAACTAAATCGAGCGCTTGGAGGAATATGCAACCATTTTCCCAAATGTTAACCTCATTTGCGTTGTTCTATACTGATGAAGGGCCCATACTAGCGCAAAAACAATCCCAAACTCCACAGACCGTGGTGGAGCAGTATAACCAGTGCGATGTAATATTGACGGGGCTCCGCGCTCGTCAACCCGCTTTTGTAGTGAGTATGAGCCATATTCTGAGAAAGAGCTATGTCCAGTATTGGAATTACTAAGGCAGTTAAGGTTAATGTGTGAGGTTATGCGCGTATTGGATTAATTTATTTAGAGTTTAGTTTATTTTAGTGCTCATGTAAAAAAAGTTGAAAAAAGAAATAAAACTAAAAAACCTATGGTATTGTTTAAGATACCCAATAGTGGTAAAAGTAAAAAGTTACTTTGGATAAGAATTACATGATAGTGAACAAAAATTGTTGTTTCTGGAAATATTTTAAAATGGAAAAGTTCTCCATTGCCATTCAACCATAGCCTAAATTCAAATTCAATTCAAACCAACCTAGCATAAATACCAAGATCAGCGAAGTTAGGGCAGCGTCAAAACGCGTGACGTCTGGTAGTGCAATCATAGTCTTTCCTCGTACAAAATAAGGTTAACAGCCATCTATTGTGTATTATATGAGTGCAATCGTCCGTCCGTGTGCTAAGCACGACAATTGTGGCAGACCATTCCTAACACATGGTTGTCCTTCCGTAGACTTTTACTGGTAGATAATAATGCCGAAGAAATATAATGATCAGTTTACTTCTCGTGTTTTGGCAAAAGTTCATTATACATACTTTATTCCAATTATTATAGTATTTTAGCAACTCTTACTTAATTATACTTGCTCTGTATTGTAATAAAAGATACAATAAAAATGAATACCTCTGTGTAGGCGATTAATGTGACCCAGAAGGTTTTAGTTGGCCGTGGTATAGTAAGTGTGCCCCACAGGAATACCATGAGCGGTAAAGGAATGGATAGAATCGTCGCAGACTGAATCTACAAAAGAAAATAATAAAAGTATTAGTGCCTTCGAAATTTAAAAAAAATCATGTATGCAGTTCGCACGCAGTAGAAGTGAAATCTTCAAATAAAATTAAATATAAACAAATATTACACGGCAAATGATCCATAATTTTCAACCACAAGTGCGACATAAAATATGATATAAAATATATGAGCTTAATTTTATAGCGAATAGTAACATTTATTCCTATTTTTAGACTATATTGTACAGTAATGATATATGAATAGATGCTAGGATGATGGCCTGAAGTTATAAAATCTATGATAATCTAATAAAAATTTTATTCATTATGGTTAATATTATATATTTAATAAATGTGTTAATTTTTATACTGTTTATTTTAACAGCTAAAATTTATAGTAACCATCTTTAAAGCACCGCACAAAGAGGAGACCGAGATAACAGGAAACACTGTATTAGCAATACTAATTAACATTACTAATATTCCCTGTGACTAATTCTGGTTAAACGGAAGCTGAAAATGCTTGTGTTAGTAGTCGTTCACGACAGCAGTCGAATGGCGCATTCGAACCCACAACCTTTTGGGTTCGCGGTCCACACCCTACCATTAGACTACTGTCGCTTACTACAGTGAATTTTGTCTCATTCTCTCGCTAGCTAAATCCTATAGATGTATATGATTGTCTCTTTTTAGTATCGATTTTCGTTTAATTCAGTTTCAAATGCAACAATTTAAAAGATGTTTAACTTCCAAAAAAAAATATTAAGAAAAAAATAATATCAAAGTTGAGTTTAATACCTGGTTAATGAAAACCATTATATAACAGACGATGTCAGTGTGAGCCAAAATAGCGTACCACAGCGCATAACCCAGATGCACTATCGGCGACTTCTCCTGCTTGAACATGGAGTCATCTTGTTCCTGGAGCGTCGTCACATCTTTGCTGCAAGATTACCCAAATTATTAAAGTGTATATACAATAGATAACCATGTTAATTAAAGATACAAAACGTGCATAAAACATCAATAGAAGTAACAATAAAAATAAATAATCAGTCACCACGAGAAGATGTAGGAAAACGTTCAGAATTGTAAAAAAAAAATAACAATAAAATAGTAAATCCATTCACGTACACTTTAATTTGTTTAATTCGAGGTTCGCCAAGAAGATATAAACAAGAGAGCAAAACAATACTTACTCCTATACACGGCTAAGAATGAAGAGGCTATGACCGTGTACCAAAGTCTATAAGTTGGTGAAAAATAAAAGTGAGAGAAAGTAACGAGTGAATATCAAATGAAAGCCAAGCCCATCACAAGCGACGACATTTAATTTTTGATGTGGAATTTAGGTATGATTTTAGTAAATTTACTTATATTATATATTTAAAGGATAATGAATAAGTATTGAGTAATCTATAATCATTGATATGTAATACAGTTTTCTTTTTCAAATATTTATTTATTTATTCTTCACTGAACCTTATACGATAAACGGGAATAAAAGGACGGAGGTTAATGTTAACAGCATTCTCTGCAAGTCTATCTTATCTTTTTCTACTCCTTCACACTCGTATATAATCGAATTATAAAAAAATTGGATATTTATGAGTAATAAATATATAAAATTCCTTAAATCAATGGAAAGAATATCAGTTTCGTCACAGAAACAATATTAAAGTAATTTATGTATTAGCCAATTCCATGTAAATTCATCATAGTTAAAAAACAATGCCTAAATTCCACGTCAACAGAAACCACTCCACCTTTCGGTAGTCTGTAAACTAAACACGCTCTCGTGTTCAGAGGTGTCATCCGAGTGCGTCGAGGGGGAGTCCGGGGAGTCCTTGGACTGAGGGGTGTGGCGAAAGTCGCAGGGGGGCGGCGAGGCGGCACGCGATGGGGGCTCGTCCAAGCCGCGCTCCATGCTCGGTGCCAGAATGCGAATCTCCGGCACGCTTATTTCGCTTAATTTACGGCTGCAAACACCTCAACGAGTCTTACACCCGCATGTGCATTTGTCATTGTGCCAAGAAGAAAAGTCTAAGAGAACGTGGTTATTTCAATAAGCTATAGATTCTAAAAACAAAGAATCACACACATCAAACAAAGAATGTTATTATATTTTCTGTTCTCAAAACTAACAATAATTTAATAATGGGTGTTGTGTAGACTTTCGGAGCCGTACACATTTATTTTGTACTAGTAAATTACCCAATGTACCTCTTATTCAACTTTGTGTATCTTTTATTGCAATGCATGTTTCATGTAATGCTTAACAAAAAACCTTCCCAAGCTATGCCAATGACCAAATTTTTAACTCAATAGTTAAAATAGACTTACTGTGAATTCAAAAATAAAAATGTAACATATTTACTTCCTGGTATTATGTTAAATCGCAAATGCGCCATCTACATTATGTGCGAGCAACTACAGTTTGTGCTAGTTTGAAAATCTTTCTACTTTGTTGCTACATAGTTTTGAAAAATGAAGTATGTTTAATTTAGAGAAATGCATTTTATCGCTAAAATGCTTTTAATTTATATATAAACTAATTCATCAAATAAAAATGTCTAGTACTTAATACATGTTATTTACTATACTGCTAAATATTAAACGACAATAGCATGCGCGTTAGTATTGATAAGCATAATACAAACCCCATTTCAACAGAAGGCACCAGAAGATGTCGATTAGTTTGTTCCGTATCTCTTTGCGTACTAGGTAGCATGCAAAAACAAAACTTCTAACTAATAAACTCTAAAAAATTTGCATCTAAAACAAAACTAACAGAATAATAATAAATAAAACTGCAGAATCTAAGGCAACTCTTTCAATAAGCAAATACATTTACGAAAATGTACTATCCTATAAGAGTAAATATTATGCGTTGACATGTAGTTCAAATAGACAAACAAAATATTTTTGTAACAAAAACCCAAATACTGAACGCTTAAATAATTGGATACCCTAATTCTAACTACACACGGCGGAGAGTTAGCCAATTTCGGAAAAGAAAAGGGCGGCGCACCGGCAATGTGTATATTTACAATAACCATTTCGAGCACTTTCGAACACTCATAGCTCAAAAGCTGTTCAGTTCAAAGATCTACACACTAGTAGCTTTGAGTACCTAATAACCGTTGAATACCAAAAATCCAAAAATTCATAAAAAAACCTATTCTAGTTAAAAGATAGAATCAGGCGTTACTTTGCGGAAATCCATTATAACAAATGATATTAATACTTTTCTCGTCTTTCGATTCGAATCGTTACTTTGCAACCATCCGCTAAATAAAATAAAATGATGTGTCTTACCTACTTTGAAGAGCACCTCTCGCCCTCCCTCAATTGGGTGCACTAATCCCGTCACTACCAATTCCAGCACCACTACTCCCAACACCACTATTCTAGGAAAAACTTACTACTTAACTTACTTACATAGCGGTCAGCCGCCGTAGAGTCAACATCACCTGAAGATGCCCCGTGTAGAGGCGAAACACGTGTCGTATTATCGTCGATGGTATGTCCTTCCTAGAATAGTGGTGTTGGGACTAGTGATGCTGGGATTAGTGCACGCAATTGAGGGAGGGCGGGAGTGCTCTTCAAAGTAGGTAAAACACGTCATTTTATTTAATTTAGCGGATGGTTGCAAAGTAACTATTAATATCATTTACCTATTCTAGTTCTTTAGTTATTAAGGTCCGGAAAGTGACTTTTTACCACTGACTAACTCGCTCATCAAAAACCAAGGTACCTTCTAACTTCTAGGTTACTTAGAAACTAAAATTTGCCATCAAAGTAGATTATTAGAAGTATACAAAAGTAAAAATATAAAAAAACTAGCGATCCGCCGGCTTCGCGTGGCCGGCATTATAAATTTTCGTATTTTCTCTAATTTAATATGCATGTACTATACATTTAAACCTTCCTCTTGAATCATTCTGTCTATTGATGAAAACCGCATCAAAATCCGTTGCGTAGTTTAAATGATCTAAGCGTACAGAAGCGACTTTGTTTTATACTTTGTAGAGAAGAGATACAAATTATATGTATTTACAAATAACCGCACCAATACCTTTGCCGATATTTTATTTTTATTGGTTAAATTAAATTTAAAAAAAAACTAGTTATGATATCGTTTAAAAACATAACGGGCCAAACTCCGAATAAACGACGTTCGGGATTATCGTCGTCGATAAAAGAGTTGAGATTTGATCAGCACCAAGCTCCATAGCAATTACTTAAATCATAGGATCTTTAGGAACGGACGTTCTTAGAACCTTTCCAGTTCAGTAGTATAAAAACATTTTCGGATATGGTTGTGAAGAGTTTCGGTGATATAACGGCACTCTGCAGTTACTTACACCTCTCTGCAGTTGTGATAGGTTTCGTTCTTTGTTCTGTATTTGGATAGAAATCGTAGCGTGGTACGTTTGGCACCACTTAAGAGTCTATAGCACCGCTCAAATTAAGTCTTCTCAAATCTTCTGTATAACCTGGTGAAGGGTATGTATGTGGTCTACGGTAATATAGCCTTTTTGAAAATAGGCTTGTTCGGAAGTCTAGAAGTCGTCAAGTCTGCGTGCGAGACGATTCCTAATGACTCTTTTAAACAGCACGTAGAAGAGGCTCAAAATTAATACCGGTCTGTAGTTCTGCGACAGAGGTTTATTACATTTCTTCAAGAATTTTATACGTAGCAGAGCCAAGCTGCAATTATATTAGTAGTATAGTTGTAGCACTAAAGGGTCAGCTCGACCGGGGAATGCCCGCGCTCTCACAGAATACCAGCGTAAAATAGTAGTTTAATGCTGCTGTGTTTCGTACGGTGAGTGTAGAGAACCGAAGACTCTTTTTACTGGAAAATAGGCATTCCATCTTAGTCTCCACGGGTGACAACGCATCTGCATTTTGATTCGTAATTGAGGATAGATGTAGATGTCTATGGGCTACAGCAACCACTTACCATCAGGTGGACTGTGTGCTCGCTTGTCACCCAATCCTATAAAAAAAATTACCATAGTTCTGATCTACAACGCAGGCATAGCATCACCGTAAAGGAGGGCATTAAACAGCTACAGCAGGACTTTAGGTCATCTGTTTATCACCTCGAAACTCTACTGTAATTTTATCTTCATCTGGCGCTTTGTCGTTCTTGAGTTGTTCATTCTAATCCTGTCCAGATTGACGTCCGTGATATCATCGGAATAAAATAAACGGAATGGGACTTGCCCTTGGGTCCCTACTCGCATCTGCGTGTAATTCTATCGATGATGCATACGCATGGATAGCTATATACTCTCGAAATCTCTGGTGCCGCGAAAACGACGCCACCTCCCTCGGTTTTGTCAATTGGCTTCTTGACTGCGATAGATTTTTGACGATGATTTTGGAGCCCCGGTACCGCTCAATTACTTCTTCAATATGAGTTGTATTGAAGCTGCATAAGTCTTCCTGCATACACGTAGAGATCTGCCTTTTCACTATTTTTTTTATAGAATAATGGTGACAAACGAGCACACAGTCCGCTTCGCGATAAGTTTATGCTATGACCCATAGACACACACATCTATTTTCGACTAAGAATCAAAATATAGATACGCTTTCACCCCTGAAGACTAAGATGGAATGTCTCGTTGACAGTAAAAAGCGTCCCCGGTTTTCGAAAACCATACGAAGCACAAAAGCATTAAGGTGCTATTGTACGCTGATATTCTGCGAAAGCGTAACCCTTCTCAGATTAAGCCGACCTATTGTTGCTACAATTACAATATAGTTGCAGCATGGTTCTATCACGTTTAATATTACACTATTAGCCAACTCATCAGTTAAAAACTGCAGTCTCATTTAACGTCTAGCAGCCATTAGGTTAGTCACTAAGCTTCAGTTTCATATCCCGTCTAGCCATCATTAGATTAATCTATGATTACTAGACGGTTAAGTATTAAATAAGCTTAAGTATTATTTTCACTTTATACGTGAACGAAAAGTATTATACTCACTGGTGTGCAAGTGTTTCAGGTAATGGCTCCCAAATCATTTGCGAACCTTCGCGCAGTCCTATGCCGAAGCCTTCCTTTTCCTACAACATTAACAAATAAAATTTTGTTAAATATTGTTTATTTGCACATTTCACAAATATTGTTTTTTATACATTGTCACGTTTCGTCCTGTCTTATGAGGGATATATATATATATATATATATATA
>DWHP01003357.1:0-13470 GCA_018247895.1 Parnassius honrathi
TGGTTTAGTTGTTTAACCCTTTGAGTATTACAAAGGTTTAACCCGAGGAAATATGTTTTGTGATAAGAAGATAAGAAGTTTTATTGTACATTGATCAAATTTTAAAATATGTTCGGCGGTGACGCATGCCGACACGGGTTAAGCAACCTAAAATTATGTTCGTTCTGTACAATTACCATATGAACACGCACTCTTGTACATTAGTACGCATCTAAAAAAATTGCAACCAACAACACCGTTTTAGGATGGATATGTACGTGCTGGATGCACGTAGATATGATCAGTGGTGAGCATTTTCTCGTGCCAAACACTCGTCCGGAGGAAAGGAAACAGAGACGTAGTGTGCTAACAATACTCGTTATGCCGCATGTCATGCTCCTATTCATGCCCATCGCTCTCTGTGTTTTTGCGATTTTTTCCCGATTTATTGGCGAATAGAGCAATGTGTGAGCAGAGAGGGCAATACATCGCAGCAGCGCGATGATTAGTCATGAGCAGCGCGAAGAGCATAGTATGGCCAAGCCATTACGGGCTGATAAAGAGAGAAAGATGTGTACGAAGGACGTATAAGGATTAAGCATGGTTTAAGCATTAATTGGGTTGTAGTCAATTCTCCGTCTGTTTCTTTGTTGGTCTGAGTGGATTTTAATAAAATACAATGTTTCGGCATCACGTATTTTTGTTCTCTTGCAATCCTGTCAAGTCAAAAGTTCTCTCTTTAATATTTTATTATACTTATATTAGTTGATGAGATTAATACATTGGAATACGTTATATCTTGCACTGTTGGTCTCATTTCACTGTCTCGTAAGCGTGAGTCATGTATGAACATTTCTATTGTTCAACTACTGTGATGTTTTTGCGGACAGAGAAATTGTTAATATTACTATTGTGTGCGGGAGGAATCCACCCCCGGTCATCTCCGGTTGCGCCGCAGTACATTTGCAGCCTAATAGTCGTCACACAGGATCGTTTCAACTGGTCCTTTCAACTGATCTGCTCGAACTAAAACTGTTGATATTTTTTAAAATATCGGATTTTCGATATATCGATAAATAAACTTATATGTAAAACTCCAATATTAATATATTTATAATGATCGATATATTGAAAATCCACTATTTAAAAAAATATCAACAGTTTTAGTTTGAACTGATCAGTTGGAATGATCAGTTGAACTGACCGTGTGTGGCGACCATTATACTATCTCTTAAATTTTAAAATATGACCTTGAGTTTACATTGTGGAGTGTATATAATTTATAAACATAAAACAGGTATTGTCAGCTAGCTACAAGTATATAACTGCACGAACGAGTTTAACCGATTGCAGAAGCGCTTTGTTTATCAAGATGGTTAGGTCTTTTTTGTTCTTAAGTTATTGCATATTTTACGGAGTAAACACAGGTGAATAATTTTTTATATTTTTAAATATTTATAGGGTGACTAACAAGGTGATAGTCCATTTGATTGTGCCCATACTTGCCTCATACGCTTGGAAAGCGGGTTGGTAACCGTAGTGTTTTAGTTAGCTATACCATTTGATATCTGTGTCATGGTATTCGTATACTATTAGTTTTTTTTTGTATATTATAAATAACAATGCCTTTTTTAACATGGGTCGTGACGTTCAGGTTGCTGGTTCAATCATTATGAGTATGTTTACTGACTTGAGCCCTAAGCTAATTCTTTGATATATAGTCTAAGAGATATTCTCAATTTTCACAACAGAATGGAGCTGAATACGCCAGCGCTGAATGCCAACGACGGTGCCGCTTAATGCACAATTCAGTATATATATATTAATTTTATACTTTTTTATTTCTCCATGATAACAGTCGTTAACGGCGTGAAACGTCTAAAAGTCGTGGATTCATTCATTTGTTACCGCTTATTTAATGTCCACTGCCGAACATAGGCCTCTCCCATAGATGACAGGTGGGGTGTAAAACGAATGAAGTAAAATTAAACGCTATAAAATACATAAAATTAGTTTTACTTTTATTCAATAAAAATATTGTATATGACGTATTCGCGTAAACATATGAAATTACTATTGTTACCAGAAATCTGCCGCTTCCTACGAGTATCCCTACTTTGTTTCCTTCTGTCACTTTTAACGACACCTATGGGAGGATTTGGGATAAGTAATTCTGTTTCGTTGCGACTACACTACAAGCCGTGAACCATAGGCACCTAAATTGATCTTTGTTTGAGAATTAAAATGTATTTATGCCCATAGGGATTGAGATAGAATCTCGTAAGCAATAAAAGGGAGTTCCCGTTATCCTCACTGCGAAACACAGCAACATTTTGCTGCTATTGCTTACTGGTATTTTGTGCTAGGATGGTCTTTACCCGATCGAACATTTTTGCTGTACTGTCAGGATGGCTTTAATATGCTGGCGGGTACGAAAAACGATTTAGAAAGACCGTTTATTTAATTACATATTAAATAAATTTGAAAAAAAAAACCTTTAAAAAAGTAAAAACTGACTTCAAAAAACAAAAGAGTAAAATAATTTCCTTATAAATTATTATCTCCTGTTAAAAAGTGTATTGAAAAATTAAAACCATTATTTTAGAAGCTTCATCATCCTTACAGCCCCTCACAAGTACGCTGCTGAACATAGGCCTCCAGCAAGGAATGCCATTACGCACGGTCTTCAGCCACTTGCATCCATCGATTTCCTGCATCATTTCCCTACACTTCACCTACCGATACGAGGCTTTTTTCCCCATCGGTTGTCGGTTCTTCGAGCTATATGGCCGGCTCATTACCATTTCAGTTTACTAATCCGTAGGGCTACGTCGATCACTCTGGTTCTACCGCGGATATCCTCATTTCTAAGTTTATCGTGCAGAGAAACCTCGAGCATCGTCCTCTTCATAGCTCGCTGAGTGACCTTGAGCGTCCTCGTACGGCCAGCAGTGAAGGACCATGTCTTAGATCCATAAATCATCACTAGCAATACGCACTGGTTGTACAATCTCGTTTTCAGGTTTTGAGGTTTACCTGAAGAGAAGATGTGTCGTAATTTCCCGAACGCTGCCCAGCCGTGTTGATTCCGCCGATTGACTTCTCGGTCGAAGTTGAACTTACCTAATCGGACTATTTGTCCCAGGTAAACATACTCGTCAACAACTTCGAGCTTAGTTCACCCAATTACTACCGGTATAGGTATGACATGGACATTACACATGATCTTTGTTTTGTCCATGTACATTAAGAATTATACACCGATACTGTACTCGGATAGCCATCGTAGCCCTACTGTACAAACACTTCAGCACTTCGACTTACCGACAGTCAACTTGACACCGCTGAAGGGTCTTTAGAAACTAATCAAACCTTAAATTAAGTAAAAAATATTTTTTTCTTTTAAGTGTTTTTTTTTGAAGCAGTTTTTGCCTTTTTTAAGTATTTATATGTTACTGTATGGAATGAAGAGCTAATTTTGGTATGTTAGCGCATATTTAGTAACAAATAAGCGAAATTTGTAGATCCAATGCTAGAATTTGTGGAAAGTCTATAAATGTCTAAAGAATTACATAATTTCCTCTCTGAGAATTTACTTACGTACAAAATAGTCATAAAATAATAGACATATAAAAAATACAGTCGAATTGAGAATCATCATTGATATTAATCTATCACAATATATTTTGAATTTGCTACTTACAATAATATAGGACATATTAGCCGTGTTAATAATGGCGTAAGAATATCCATTACTCCGTATTATCATCCAAGGGGTGAAGTGAGAGACCACAGAGGGGAATGAAACGGGAGATGGGTAGTAGCATTTTATAATTTCAGTTGTTTATCAGGATAAACTACTGAAGATAATAAAAACTTAGTGGCAGCTATAGCGAACATCACTTCTACGAGGCAATCTATGGGGAAGCCCTGTGTTCAGTAGTGGACTTTTTATTGCTGTAATGATGATGATTGTGAATAAATGTTAAAAATTTGTCGTCAATGAAAGTAAATTTTAAATTACACACATAAAAAATAGGCTATTTATTGGACTACACTATGACGTCATTTAGTGTTAATAACCATGAAGTTTCTATTGAAAGCGTTTGTGTACAAAAGTGGTAAGAAACAACTGAGTACATAATATTACGTGCCACGGATACCAGTTTAATAAAACACCATACACCTAGTAGTGATAAGATACTCTTTGGATATACTTTTGAAACATATGATGTGCCTACCTATGACAATTTACATAGCATTAATTTTAATGGTCTCGCTTGCCAAGGTGTAATTACCTAATATGTTTTTATTTTAAATGAGCGTAATTGTTAATTTGATAACACTTTTGTAATAATTTAAAATTTGTCCAAAAACCGAATTTCAAGATACTTCTTTTATAAAATAGGTTACACTTTGGGTGTGTTCCTATTTGGAAAAAATCCAACCCGAAGAGAGGCAAAAAAAACGACATAAAGTTTCGATGGAACTATTAACTTTATTTCACATTCTGAAGTTGGGTATTTAATTAAATACACAAATATGTTAGGGTAAGGTTTGAAATTAAGTCGCCCGAATTAGGGGGTGGGGTCGGTGGGGAGGGAGGCAGGGTAGTCGTAGAGTCGCCCCACACTTCCCCATCTTGCCGGATGTGCTTAGTTTTTTTTCATACATTTTTAAAAATCTCATTATGAGATTATGTTTTCATAATATTTTTGACTATAAACCTGATTTTTAGGGGAAGAGAGTTGAGGGAGGGAAGCCCTACGCACTCTACGTAGTGCAGTCGAGGGAAACCCAGTCGATGGATCCTCTTTTCGCGGGGCTCAAACTTCTGAGTGAGAAAAAAATAACCACGAAGGTGATGGCGGGATCAATTCGCTCGCTTTGCTCGCTCACTGAACCCCGTCACTCCCTTCTACTACATAAATCTGTCCGAGTTGGGGTGACCTAAGTCCCAAGCTCGCTTCGCTCGCTTTTACACTCAAACACCAAAATATTAACTTTACCATTTGTAAAAAAAGGATCCAGAGAGGTAGCGAAGCAAAAAACAGGTGGAGGCAGATAAAAACGTTAGCACAAGTTGACGGGAGCACATTCACGTAAACTCGAAAACGACGAAACTTTATAATTTGTGAACGGAATAACGTAAAGTATGTCTATCTCTGTCAATAAAATAGCCAGCCTAGCGATTCATTTTACGATTTTATTTTGAGATGACTTTGACAGACGCAACGTCAAAAACGTTAAAATTTAGTTAAATATACGTACCATTTCACGTTTAGTTAGTGATTTACCAATATTTTAAAAATAATTAAAAATATTTCGACGCCGCTCCGGCAGCAAAAATCGCATGGGGGTGCTTCAGATAGACCCTTTGACCCTCCCCCCCCCACAGTGACTTAATTTCAAACCCAACGCCAATAAACTTCTTTCATTAATTATTTTAGAAGACTTAGAGCTCCTACGAGTCCAAGTAAGTTGATAATCTCTTATCTATTTTTGCCTTTAAGAATTCACTGTTGTTTCGGATCAAAAAGTATATAAAGAAAGTTTATAAGCCGTTTGCTCATACTCCTCTAGTCCACTTGATGGTAGGTAGATGAGTAGTATGACCTTTAGTAGTCTACATCTATCCTTGATTAAGAACTAAAATGAAGATGCGTTGTCATCCCTGAGAAATAAGATGGAATGCCTTATTTCCTGTAAAAAGGGCTTCCTCTACTCACTATCTGTAAAACAGCCGTATTATGCTCCAGTTTTACGCTGGTATTCTGAGAGAGCGTTGTCCTTCTCTGGTTGAGTTGACTTATTCATGGCATAACCATAATATAGCTGCAGAATGACTTAAAAAAAAATACTTCTAATTAACGCTCGACTATCTCTTAATTCAAATAACAAATGTCTCGATAAAGTAGGTGTTCCAACAACAAAATCGTAAGTGTCATGTATTTATGTAATTCTCTTGTTGTTCCAGAACATTGTTCTCATTATTCAAACAATGAAGAAGATCAACGGGACTCTAGTACTTCAGCAGACAGTTTTGAATATGAGAGTGATATAAGAACGGTCTATGAAACAATAAACGAATGCACTGAACAAAATGACAGATTTACTGTTACGGACGAGACAGAAAACAGTACAATTAAAGGTGAATTAATACCTCTAGGTAAGGGAGGATATAATATATAAAATGGCAAATCCCCCCCCCCCCTATGTACAGCAGTGGACTTTAATAAGTTGTAACGGTAACGGTTATTTATTTAACAATTTATTTACACACAAAGTAATGTAAAAAATCTTACCTTATGTTTTAGCCCGTAAGATGCAGAAAACGAGTCTACCCATTTGATATTACTTATTTGATTCATGTATCAATACAACAAAGACGTAACAAGCTCAGCAGAGATCTTGGTTTTTCTCAACTTATTGTACAATATTTCCTGACACACAAAATCTAAGGCAGTTTGGAGACGAATTGGAGAAAATTGGCGAATTGGGCACCATGCTTTTGCAAATAATTTCTTAACGACGCATCAAGTATGTCCGGTGTCTTCACTAATATTGTAGCCTGGGCCTGTAGTTGTGTATATATGGGCCTATAGTTGGTTATATCCGAGATGCCTCCAGTTTTATTTTTGAGAATTGGTGCAACCACAAAGAAGTATCTCATTACTTGGGAGACATCTATGTTGTTTTGAATAGAACCAACCCAACACCTTAGGAAGATGGTCACCAAGGGACCTCAGCATTTTCATATTCATAATTACTGCACTCACCTTTTTAGCTGTGAAGCAAATTAGGTTTATGTTAGAAAACTTTTCCGTGTAGGTTAAGATCGTTTCAAATTGGACTATATCTTTTGCCTCACTACCCATGTCACCAAATAGCTGACATGGGTGTGAAATCACCGATACAAATAAACGTTTCTATCATGTATGAAAACGCTGAATGATAATCTGTCTACAAATTATTTAATGTTTTTGTTAATAAATCTTGAAAAGTGGCCATTGTTATCCATTGATACCGGAGTCAAATTCAAAGAAATAACGATATAGATGTGTTACTACTCTAAACCTTTAACGCTATATCCAACCATATGACGGTATTTAAAGATCTAGTTATACTTCCATATCTCTTTTCGTGTGTCTCTTCTTTAAGACAAAGAAATTCTGTCTAAAGCCGACTTCGACGTAAAGTTTCTAGGTGGTAGGATTCTTTTTCTTAATAGGAGTCGGACTCAATAGGTTAGCAGCTTGCTACTATCTCTTAATAGAAGTCCGACTTGATAGGCTAGCAGCCTGCTACTTTTCCTTAATAGGAGTCCGACTTAATAGGTTAGCAGCCTGCTACTTTCTCTTAATAGGAGTCCGACTCGATAAGCTAGCAGCCTTCTACTTTTCCTTAATAGGAGTCCGACTTAATACGTTAGCAGCCTGCTACTTTCTCTTAATAGGAGTCCGACTTGATAGGTTAGCAGCTTGCTACTTTCTCTTAATAGGAGTCCGACTTGATAGGTTAGCAGCTTGCTACTTTCAGATAATAGGAGTCCGACTCGATAGGCTAACAGCCTGCAACTTTTCCTTAATAGGAGTCCGACTTGATAGGTTGGCAGTCTGCTACTATTTCTTAATAGGTGTTTACGCTCGATCGTAACGCTAGTCTCTAGCGGGGAACCGGTTTGAAGGCGGGTTGCACGGGGAGGGATTCGCTTGCGCCTGCGGTGCTGCGAGTCAGTCTGGAACAATCTCTTGTAGGCTAAGGCCGCGTCGAGTAGATGACGGGAAGTTAAGTTGAAATCGTTAGAACTCGCTCGACTGCCTCCCTTTGTGTTGTCTAATTTGTTAGTATACGTGACGAGGTTTTCTTTAAGATTGAGTGATTAGTTTAATTTCAATTGCTATTAATTTGTGTCGACGAGTTGCTTGTGCGGCATTTTGATATCGTACGAAGAAATTTTGCTTATCGGGTGGATCGCTAAAACGTTGTGACCCGGATGGAGGTCGCGTTCCTCTTAGAATATAGTTGCGCTAAGTGACGTTAGATTGGAGTTTGGATAACGGTGAAAGACCACTGGAGTGATTGCGCCTTGTAGAGCGTGACAACGCATGCGGTTCTGCTGAAGATTACATCGGGGAAGTCAGGTCACATTAAACACCTTCCTACACTACTCACACACTACCTTTACTTACCCCTGACAAACCTTATGGTCGACCCTGCCTACGGAACTCGGTAAGTTTTATGTTTGCTTGTGCAGCCATTATATAATAGTTCTCCATAGGCCATTGGGCCTGACCCTCGGGTTGCTCGTCGTACTGTTGGGTAGTGATGGGCCCTATCCCAGTCGACTTTTGTCGGGACAACTGAGGGCCGTAACAATAGGAGTCCGACTTGATTGGTTAGCAGCTTGCTATTTTTTCTTGATAGGAGTTCGACTTGATAGGTTAGCAGCCTGCTACTTTTTCTTAATAGGAGTCCGACTTGATAGGTTAGCAGCCTGCTACTTTTTCTCGATAGGAGTCCGACTTGATAGGTTAGCAGCCTGCTACTTTTTTTTAATAGGAGTCCGACTTGATAGGTTAGCAGCTTGCTACTTTTTCTTAATAGGAGTCCGACTTGATAGGTTAGCAGCTTGCTACTTTTTCTTGATAGGAGTCCGACTTGATAGGTATGCAGTCTGCTACTTTTTCTTAATAGGAGTCCGACTTGATAGGTTAGCAGCCTGCTACTTTTTCTAAATAGGAGTACGATTTGATAGGTTAGCAGCCTGCTATTTTTTGCCACTAAGTATTATATCTATAGTAACACAAAGCTTAACGTTTTTTGTGCTAAAGGGTGTACATAGCTAGTATAAATACAGGTTTAGAGACATTCTATCTTAGTCACTCAGAAGTGAATTTGCGTTTGTAGCCCACTTTGATTTGGCTGGTTGCAGATGTCTATGAACTGTAGTAGACATTATCACCGGGTGAACTGTTTGTTAGGAATTTTATAAAAATATGTTGAAATCGCGTATAGATAATGTCTTCTATATGTATAGATTATAACACTCCACGTAACAAGATGTGATGAAGGATTATTCTGCTGCCGTTATCACATGGAGAAAATTGCACAAAGCAATAATAACAGCATGTTTTACAGATAAAACAATGTGTACTGGACCTAATGAGGAGCTGAAATGTGTGAAGTCTTGTCCGCCCACGAAAACATGTCGGAATCGCGACGTTCTGTTTAATTGCATTGATAACGCGACAGAGATCTGCAAAAATGAATGTATTTGTAAAGATGGATTTTATAGGAACGACAAAGGAGGTTGTGTGACAAACGAAATGTGTGGTAAGATAATATCTAAACATAAACAATATTTATATATAAATATAATCGGAGTAATATTGAAATAATTGGTTTTTCCTAAGCTTAGGAGTTATACGAATTTGTACCATAATATAATAATAATAATACGACACTGATATCTCCTGCCTAGGAATAACCGTAATTGCCATCTTTAGTATAAAACTGTACCAGGTGCCACTTGCCTTAAATTTTCCCACTGTCAAACCCCGCCGGCACTTTTCTTAATCGCAGTTTTATTACTGTTGATTTATCATTTGTTAAGCGATAAAAGAAAATATCATATGAAAATCTGTATCTCTGAGAAATTTTTATTGCAGATTTATTGAAGCTCGGCGAACATTTCTCATATTAAATTCTTCTCAAAAATGTTTCTATTCCCCAACTACTAGTAGTAGTGTTATGTAGATTGTTACTTTTTTAGACAATGAAACGAAATGCACGGGACCCAATGAAATGTACACACCAAATAAAAAGAAATGTTCCCCGGAAATATGCCGTTCCATTGTATCAAGCTACGCTTGTGATCCCAAAGAAGAGGGTCAGCCAGGGTGCGTTTGCAAACCGGATTTTCTGAGAATGAATCTAACTTCCACGTGTATGCCGATAGAGCAGTGTCCTGAACTTACTAATTCACGTAAGTACTGTCAGTACTGTGAAGTGTAATTATTAATAGGATAAGCGGGTTAGAGTTACCACAGCCTATTAAAGTCCACTGCTGAACATAGGCCCCCTCCATAGATAGCCTGATAGGGGGATATTTGCCATAGTTGCCACATCAGGCAAGCGGGTCGGCAACCGGAGCTTTTTAATTTTAGAGTAAGGATTTGTTCCTCTCTGCCACCTCTCACGACATCCACGGGACGATATGTGACAGCAGATGTTCTTACACCTTACGCACAGTAGTGGCATACGGTAAGCGGATTATTAGAGAAAGCGTAAGTCTTTGAATATTCATTTATTCATTGATTCAACACTGCATATCAAAAGTCCGCTGCTGATCAGAGGCCTCCCACGTAGATTGCCTCATAAAGGTATATTTGCCGCAGTGGTCACGCTTGCAAGGTGGGCTGGCAAGCGCAGATTTTTGTAACTTGAGGTATCAGGAAGATGCTGCTGCTTAACTTCTGTATAATTTTCCTGTGGTTATATGTGATAGTGGTTTCTCTAACTCAGTACCTATATGACGGCATTACTCAAAAGTAATAGGCTAACAGTGTGACAACTGAACACCTGGACCAGACACAAAGCTTGCCGGGTGTTCAGGTTATTACCGAACTGATCAATATTTTTGCCTCTTATTTGGTGTTTGGTATTTATGTTGGAACCTATTCATTGTATTTTTTAATTAATTAACAATATCAAATTGAAATAGTACTGATTACTAAAGGGATCCCCTGTAACCAGGGTCTCTTAACGCAAATTCGAATAACCAGAAATTCATAATAAATTATAATTAAACGCGATAAAAACTCAGCACATACTCTCGTATGTGAGGAAATTTATGTTCACCACAACATAAATACTCTCCGCAGAACCTTTTATCAGGCAATTTTAGTTTTGATCTGGTAGGTCCCCATTATTATTACTGTGGGTTGTCGAGTGGCGAAATAAAATAAAATCATCCCATCTTATACTGTGCTTGTTGTTGCATGCTGCATGTTTATGTTTTAAAATATTTCAAGGAAGTGTGTCAGCCAACACTTAGTGGGGCAGCGCCGCAGAATAATTGCTTTATGATCCTTTCGGAACTAAGAGCAGGATAGATTTCAGAGATAGGACGTATATAACGCTCTAAATTTAATTTTTAGACAACCTTTGTACATATTCTACGATATGTGGATTATGTTGCTGAGCCACGTCGCAGGTTTATTATGGTGGAGCAGGGATAAGTCGGCTTGACTGGGGAAGGACCACGTGCTCACAGTATTCCTGCGTGAAATACGTGTGTTTGTTGAATAGTTGGAGTGAAAGGGATCCTTTTTACTGGTAAGGAGGCACTTATCTTAGCTTACAGGGGTGTCAACGCATTTACATTTTGATTTATAATCGAGAATAAATATTAATATATATGTGGCACAGCGACCATACACCACTAGGTGAAATACGTACTCATTTATCACCCTTACTCCATAGAAAATGTGAGATTTATTGTTCATTACAGAACCAGAATGTAATAAGCCGAATGAGTCGCTTCAATGTGTTAAGGCCTGTCCGCCCGAGAGAACATGTCAAAATCGGAACGTATTTTATAAATGCAGCAATAATGTGAACGAAGTCTGTAAAAATAAATGCGTATGTTACGATGGATTCTTCAGAGATTCTAATGGCTTCTGCGTCACGAGCGAACTTTGTGGTGAGAATATTTAGTCTTTTTTTTTCCGACTGTACATTAGATAACGACAATTTTTTTTTACATTAATACACTTACGCAACGGACAGTTGTGGTGAGAACATTTAGTCGTATTTATTCCTACAACAGCGACGAACCATTGTGCTGAGAATATTTAGCCGTGTTTTCTTCTGACTGTACATACTACAACGCCACGGACCTTTGTGGTAAGAATGTTTAGTGTAAACTCAATCCTGTAGCTTTAAAGGTGCAAGACGTCTGGTGCTGCGCTCATCAATCCACCTGCCGTGTGACGGTAGTGTAAGAGAATCTATCACCCTATTTATTACCGTGGGTGACGTAAAAGACAATCGGATACGCCCTAAGAACCTTGTTGCTTCTGATTCATCGCGGAATAATTATCTCTTTTCGCCTGGTGTAAAAAACCCTGACCAGCGACGGACAGCAGCGTCATAGGTGGTCACATCTGACATTGTGACTGGCAATCATTGTGCCAAGTACAACGATTGAGGCAAATCATTTTACATTGGGATACACCCATGTCTAGCTCTGGGTTTTTCGTAACAATATAAACAAAAAAGACTATACTGTAGATTTATTATTATAAAATTATAGTAACAAATAGTCTACTTGATGGTAATTTAGCTGCTGCGCGTAAATATCGTCAACCAACATCAGATATTAAAGGCTATGGATGCATTGTTACCTCCAAAGACTAGGGTGAAGAAAACGCTTGTGTACACTATAGTATACCGTCAGGAGTTGTTAAGATAACGGAAACAATACGGATGAACTCTCAGACTTAAAAGAAATTAACGTGTTATCATGACCTTGCTAAAGATTAGCAAGTTAATTCTGGATAGTGTTATATTTATTTTTATTCCATGACGTGGGTACAGCAAGTTATTATGAATCAACCAAGATGATATTAGGGGTAAGGTGTGTATAAATAAGTTTAATGCGTAAGTAAATTATTTTATGAAGTGAAAACTACTAGAGAATCGTTATTATTTGAAAATCGATAAAACGAAAACGCGACTCTAAAATGTAAAAAGATAAACATATACATCTATAAGATTTAGCCTGAGATAAAATACAATATGATTCGTTTTCTATTATCTCGGTCTGCTCTTCGAGCGGTGCTTTATCTGTGGTTAATATAACCTTTTTTAAATAAATTATATTGACAATATTGAAATAAAATTTACACATCCAACCCATTAATAACAAACCACAATTTAATAACTTATTATTGTAAATTAGCGGCACTACGGTTATCCAGCGTCCATTTTACGTATAACCTTAAAAGCATATCAATTTTGTTCGATAAAATGACTTTATATATAGAATGAAGTAGATGGCGCTATTGCAAAATAATTTTACTCGCATTTTCGGAAGTTTTTACTTCTAGACAGTAGGATTTTATATTTTAGTTAAAGCGTAATTTACGAAC
The DNA here is from genome assembly GCA_018247895.1 of Parnassius honrathi. NCBI lineage: Eukaryota > Metazoa > Arthropoda > Insecta > Lepidoptera > Papilionidae > Parnassius > Parnassius honrathi. The sequence goes on from DWHP01003357.1 coordinate 13,137, forward strand.
ATTTAAAGTGTACAACATATTAAGTGTAAGAACATCAGAAGCTTGGGTGTACGACCTGATGAGACATTCAGGTAGTTAACGATTGGAGGTGGCTCCGGACTTCAGAACCATGTTTTGTTTCTTATTAATACTATAAAATATGTTGCTGGAGGAATTCAATGAAAGCGTATGTGCTTTTATTGAATTCCTCCATATCTTACCGGGTTGTCTTTCATCGGTTGTTGGTTCTTAGAACTCGAAATGATCGGTGAAAGCGCAAATTATTTTTAATTTTACAGATAAAAAATGCAGCGGCCCCAACGAAATTTATGAACCTAACAAAAAGTCTTGCCCG
>DWHP01003358.1:0-13469 GCA_018247895.1 Parnassius honrathi
TTATAATAATAGAAAATAGCAAAAATATTACATTTGTATTTTTTTTTAAATTTATAATAATAAATTTAAAAAATATTAAAACACTTTCAACAATACATACCCAATTGGAAGAACTCACACAAAAGTATACAAAACTTCATAACATTCAAGAGTTGCCTAAATTAATCTAAAGCCACAAAGATTTACTACATTTTAGATCATTATAAAAATGGATTTATTATTATTATATAACAAGTTTTTACAAAAAGTCTCAAGCAATATACTTACCATTATTAATTTTAATAATAGTAATATATTTCAATTTAAGTGAGCTCTCAGCAATATACGTTAACAATACTTCATTGTTTTAATAAAATGAATAGAATGATTAAAGCGAATGAAATATTTACAGGCGTTTTACGAGCTCGCGATTAAATTAAAGGACAATATGTACCGAAGGGTAACAAGTTAAACTGAACGCTGTTTTTTATAATACCACTGACGCAAACAAAAAAAAACTTTTTCATCACTCTTTAAAAGTTGATTTCTGGACGTAGGTGGATATTTTACATTTGGCGTCTTATGTGAGATAGTATATCATCTATGGTGGTATCATTGGCCATTAAGTTTTTTTTGATGTTTCAGAAAGACTCCTATCACGTACAAACCAATTCACTTACATCACCACCAAACAATTTATGGGCAAAATAATTTCTAAACCCACCTATTAATATAAAATTTGAGATATAACATTAACTCATGAATACTTTAAAATACACTTAACACTTAACGGTCACACTTATTTTATTCACATTGCGCATGTAATGTAGCCTTCAAAAAATTATCTAAATTATTTTTTTAACAGTGTAATTGACATAGTTTATTGAATCGATTTAGTTCAGTGAACCATAGTAACCTAATGGGGACGATTTTAATTTCTATTAAATAGTGTATCAAACGTTAATATTTTTCAAAATTATTAACCAAATAGGTAAAAAATGTAAATAGGTAAGAGAGGTTCAATGTCGGAATAACGTTTTGTGTAGGCCATTTCCTCTAGTAATGAATACAATTAGTAGTTCAACAATAGTGTTCAAATCTGGCAGGTTCTTCATAAGAGCTCAGGCCATCATGGCCTGAGCTCTTATGAAGAACGCGGTCAGAGGCAGACTTGCTGAAAAGTTTGTACTTGAAGCATTGTGCAATTTTGAAAAGTGTTGATTAGAATTATCCAACACGATCCATAACGACCTTTTGACAGGTTTGGACGATTTTTTTATATATTTTTCCCAATAATAAATAGAAAATCCTTGTTGGGACGAACCCCATGAAACGATGATTTATGCAGAATGTCGACTAAATTGGAAATTTTCGACAATCGTCTCTCCCTTCTTCGTAAAGGAAAACGGAAAGATATAGGAATCTGTTGAGTATGCATCAGTCGTTTGCTTTATATTTTTTTTTATTTTTTACAGTTTACAATAACATTACGAAGTTATAATACAGCTAATTTTGAAACATTTTCTATGGAATTGTAGCAAAATTTTTACCAATCCAATTGAATTTTATAAGTTAATCGACTATTACTCGTTTTTAGTTTAATTTCTTTTTTCACCCTGGTAGGGGTACATGAATAATAAAAAATACCACATTAAAGGAAAATTATTCACAAAGGGTCACAAATATTTCACACTCTGAACTGAAAAATTTGTTAAATTTTCTCAATATATTTTAAATTGTGATTAATATCTACATCTATACCAATATTACAGCTTTGTTTACAGACCTAGGGTCTCTAAATAAAACTGTGAATGGACGGATGGTCATGGCGAAAGTATTATATTTTCCTGTTTAATTACGGAAAACAAAAAAATAGATATGAATTTTAAGCCTTCACACGTGTGTATCTAGTTAGTTGGTGGCCTTCACTAACAAAACGTAAGTGTCAAGTCATTACATACTAATCTATCTAATGCATTTTAAATAAGCACGAACGTATCGTTTAAAATAATTATTTGCATTATAATGAAATTCACAAAATATGGGTTTAATTTAAGTTATGTAAATAGAGCAATTTTAACTGATAGCGTAAGAATATTATGCTCATAATTTACATAAAAATTTAAATGCGATTTCACTGGTATTTCAAATATTAAACAAATTAAAGGAAAATAGTTTTTTTATTATTCAAAATATAAGAAACAAACTAATACACAAATATTCGTTTTTTTTAGTTCTACTACAGAAACCACACACGGTTTACTTGCTTTTACAGAATTATATCGTATGTACAGCTTAACATATGTAAGTAAAAAATAGTAGCGTGCCCAGAAGACAAATCTGATGACATCCGATCCGATCCGATCCGATCCAATCTAATTTGTAGGTTTAGGGTCACGAGACACATTGACAAGGCGTAAAAAGATATCCCTGCGCCTTGCTAGGGCCCTTGCCATCGTCTTCGATTTCGCTCTTAAATTGCAGGTATGTTGGCACTGGTGGCCCGCCAAATGACGTCATTAATGGCTGTTTGGCGAGGGATGCGACGAACACTCCGCCGGCACGCAAGGCTGTGATGACCAAGTATGTCGACCTCTTTACATACACAGCGGCAGCGAAAGTGCACATTTTATTTTTAAACCTAGTCTCAGGTTTATAGCAAGATAGAAGAAATGTCCAAAAATATTCCTTCCTCTCCATAGATGCTAGGAGGCAAGCTCGCTCTGTGGGTTTCCTTAGTTCACAAATAAGTTTCTATGAACCCAAATGCTGAGTAGTCCATCCCAATGCTTCGCAGAACCAGAATTCACCAGAGAATCCTGATCTAGCCCGGTCTTATTGTATCAGGTTTCTTTGGCTTCAGCCAAGTACGAGATCTCTACATCACCGAGTCATGGGTGAATATTTGTTCCAATGAGGTTTGACGCGCTATAAACTATAGACAAGAAAGCCGGAAGCACTACGCTACAAATTCTGCGGATGCTCAGACCATCAAGTCTAACGAGATGGGTGGCCTGAATACAAGAATTGTCATTAAATGGATAATTTAGAATTTCAATCAAAGTTTTCCTAATCAATTCATCAAGATTATTTAAAAATGGGACTTGCATCCAAAGAGTTTAATGTACGTAAAATTTGGTATGGCGTATGCCATGTGTGGGCTTATTTTTTTCAGACGTTTTGATTAATCCGTCTGACTGACTGACTAAGTCACCAGATCAGGCTTCCACGGGTGAAGTAACTATGGTCTTATCGTTTGGTTGCTGATGCAACGCGTCGTTCAACTGTCGTTCCTTATTCACATTAACTATAGAGGCTTCTTGCCAAAGTGGTTGAGACAAACTTCTGTCAGCCTACACCGCCTCACCTGGTAAAACAGGATGGCATACCAGCGCATACAGTTAAAGAGAAAGCGGGTTTGTTTGCATCTCTCTTTGCCTGCAATTCATGTTTAGACAAAGTCAACAATGTTCCATCTAAATTACTTCTCAGTCAGACCTCTATATCGGAGGCTTACATAACAAACAAGGAGGCTTTTAAAACTTTGCAGAGTCTAGATGTGAATATTAAATCTAGTAGACCAGATGGTATACCAGCTATAGTTCTAATAGCTTGTGCACCTAAATTGCCTCCTATGCTGATACGCTTTTTCCCTCTCCGATTTTGGAGTTGGCCAACGAGCAGCCTGTTCCAAAAAAAGGCAGCCGTACCGATCCTGCCAATTATAGGCCACTCTCAATGACCTCCACACTCTGCAAGAATATGGGGCGTATACTGCATTTCATGGCATACCTAGAACAGAATAACCTCCTCAGTGATCGCTAGAATAGATTTTACCTAAATCAGTGACCTGGAGACCTTCTAGCGTATGCCACGCACATATGAGGCACTCGAAAACAGCGGACACTTGCTGTTTCGCTTGATTTCTCAAAGGCCTTTGGCAGAGTTTAGCATGCTAGTCTTTTGCGTAAGTTTCCACCGTACGACGTATCCCCTAGCCTGATTAAATAGGTAAAGGAATTTTTTAAGACAATATCTCTGAGTCGTCGTCAATAGCTACTCATCCGATCCTGTGGAAACTAACACCAGAGTTCTTCAAATTAGATTATCTTCCCAACTCTCTTGCTATAGGTATGTAGACGATAACACAGTTATGGAGAGATACCAACCAAGTGCCCGGGCCAGTTAAAATCAAATCCAGTCCGAAAGAGAAGTTGTGGTTGAGTGTATACATCTCATACTACAGGCAGTATCCGAATGGGGCGATGCTAATCTTATGAATTTCAACGCCTCCAAAACACAAGCGTGTCTCTTCACTGCAAAAAGGAGCCAAATAATCTTAGCTACTTGTTTCCGAAATATATCACTGGAATACACCGACCAACTTAAGTTGCTGGTGGTTGAGACATCCATCATTATGTAAACCAGCCTGTTTTCCACAGGATGCATTTAGGAATGTGCGCAGGAATTGCATAAATTAATTCCTCCCTCGCCTTTACACCACGGGACAACCAGATGTTCGGTCAGTCTCTATCCTTTCGTTGTGGACTTATTACGCACTCAAACTAAACGGTTTGCGACGTTGTTCGTTATGGAACAGAAAAAGTGTGGAATAGGTTTTCCATTTTCCATCCGTAATTGGATGGAGGGTGTGATCCTTAAGGCAAGAGCGAATAAGTTTTTTGGCAAGCAGTGCCCCTCACCATCTTCGGCTACATCACCACTTACTGCCTGGTGATATTGTACTTAAGAGTTGGACTAAAATAGTAAAAAATCTGGTCCAGAAGTCCAGAAGAGGAGCACCTAGAAGGTGACGCGATTTGCTGTTAATTATTTTTGATCTTTTTCGGAGGTGGGTAAATTTTCATTAACAAAAATATCACATTTAAAAAAATTAAACTCTAAGCCGATAGAACTGACAGTTGAAATAAGAGTGGTTAAAACATCCACCTAACTTTTCTTTGTCACCTAGTATCCCGTCATCGAAATACCAGACATTGAACTTTGACTTTACACTGTATATAATAAATGTGTTTATTGCCAAAATAAAAATTGTCGGAACAAGCGGGTCACCCTGCTGGCAACTGATTGACATAACGTTTGGTATTATTTGTGCATACGTGTAGATGGTGTACTGTAACATTTCAGAGGTAATGTTAAACAAACGAGAATTTTTTACCTGTGTCACCAGAGTGCCTCGGTCTACTGAGTTTATTGCATTTTCAACATCTACCTTCAGCAGCAACTCACCACCGCCGTGATTCAGGAAAGAGTGCGCTGCATTTACCTCTTCGTATCCACCTTTTTTCCCGTAACCTAGCTGCACTGACTAAAATATGGCCGGGATTTCTGGCTGGACGTGTTTGCAGCTAACGTTTGAAACAATACGGCTAACTGTGTTACCAACTGTAACAACTGACATTTTAAACTGTATTTCATGCAAGCACTTATTTAAATAGGGATTATTTAATAATATCACGAGTATACATTCATCATTGTATGTTTAGGAGATAATAAAAACATTAAAGTATGTGTAAATGACGCTGCATGCGTCAAACCACGGGCACGAAATTAGCGGTGGTCCAAGTGATAAGGGCAGCGGCGAGGTGAGGCGCAGTGTGAACCGACATTCGCACGAAACGGCGGTTCAATTTGGAAACGTAGCATTATACACTAGGAAAGACAGCACACAGCTACAGCGTCACTGGCGCGGCACCACTGCCTCACTCACTGTATCATCCTGCTGTCGTGATCACTCGACTGGCATGTCTCCTCGTTTTTGTCTTTTTTTATGTGTGACTAGGTAAACCTAGTCGAAGTTGGCACCTCGGGCAGGCCCTAAACCTCAGGCCAGCCAAGTCGGTTCCTCTACTCTCTTCTTCTCTCACCCACATCACAACTGGGTGAAAACCCGTTCAGGGAGCCACGCTATCGCATTAGCTCAGCCAGCGCTGATCTTAGATAAGCGTGATATTAAATAAAAATAATTCTTCTGTGAAGAGGCTTCAAATATAAACGACAAGATCCTCCTGTTATTTTTATAACATGTAATAAAAATAACAAACAATAACGACAAAGAAGACTACGTTAATATATTTCGTCTATGTAACATATTACAAAGTTCAGTGCCGAAGCTTAAAACTTCTCAAAGACTAATTTCAATTAGTCGTTGCGTTGAGGAACTGACCGGTGCAATTCATTTTTTTGTACGTAGAGTAGTACTCTACGTACAAAAAAATGAATTGCTACGTAAGAAACATTAGATCCCAGTTTTAAAATACTTTTACTACTAGTCATTTTAAAAAAAAAATATATAGACAATTTGAATCCGGGTGTTCATTAAAAAATAGCTTCGCGTGACACATATCTAAATCTGTTTGGGGTTTCTGAGGTACACAAACCAAATACTTCACTACGTGCAATATATAGCTAGATTCACTAAATTGTACATTGGACGCTAATTGAAAAAAAAACTCTTGCTGCGTAATGAACACAAGAGCATGCAGAAAGGACTTATGACATATATGTATAAGTGTTAAATATATGATTTTTATATTTGTTTAACATTTGACATTGTCAGCGAGATACAAGATCTTTACCTCGCTGACAATGTCACCTTGGTCAATTTTGATATTCAACCACTATTTACATGATTAATTATTAAAATCTGCATCTCAAATGTGCAGTATTACTTAAACATTGCCTCATGAGATCTGGAGATTAGCTTGCCTGTACCACTCATGTTCACTCGTATATGTATGGAGAATTTTGAGGAGAAATTCGCACACTATTCCCGTACATCACAGATTCTTCGATAGGCAGGAAGACGATACCTTTACAATTATCCTACTATCACATAATACTGTAGTATTATCTGATGTGATACAGTAACAGTAGTTGCTTTTAAAATCAGGAGCTCTCAATGGAGTCAGGTATATAAAATTAGTACTGTGTCATCATTTGTTCACGAAATATGCGAAAGATGTCTTGATAATTTGTCACCTTAATTGAAATGAAATATTTTACAATTCATATAAAAAATAATAACAAAAATGATATAAACATACTTTTATTTTAATATAAAATGAACTTGATAAAAAATAAAAAGTTAACCTAAGGATACACAGGCATCATGCGCTAATTTTTTTTTCTAGGATAATAAATTCTCCTGGATTTTTAATATGTAATCTAAAACTAGTAAGACTGTTTGCTTTTGCAGATGATACAGCTTTAGTATTCAATAACTCCATGTAACGAAAAACTGAGCTTGAACGAGTTATGAAATGGCTACAACATAATTTATTGACGCCTAACTTAGAGAAAAATAACAACATTTCTATGACTAAGCTGTGTAGTTCATACCTGTTCATATTCCCTCCTCAAGGTTTATACTCTTACAAAAACACTTCTATGAAAATACCTCGGTGTATACATTGACTCCACGCTTTCCTGAAAACATTTACCAAGTCGATTCGTAAATTAATATATTTTCAAACATCTAAGAGCTGCTGCTGACATTAAGTTGCTTAAAGTAACTTATCTCGCATTATGGCAGTCAATAATTACATTCCGTATAACGTCACGTTTAAGAGTTATATTCTGCAAGTCGAAAAGGCACAAAGAACTGTATTGAAAGTAATTCTATTTAAACCCTACAAATATTCCACTTTTCTGATCGATTCAAATACGGGAGTCCTGTCAATTCAACAATTGTATACCCTAAAATCAATATTCACATGAATGAACTATTAAAATAACTAATATTCAGGATTCCTAAAGAGACATCATCGTTTGCAAAACGACAACGTGTCTTTTTAGGTCTTTTGTTGTATGATAAAGTTAATCAGGCTGTGAATATCTGCTCTAAACTACGCTTCACTTGTGAAGTAGTAGTTCATAATTTCTTCACAGTCCTTCACAAGTCCAATGCTGAACATAGGTCCCGAGCCACCTGCATCCATTGACTTCCTACATGTCTTACCAGGTCATCACTCAATCTAGTGAGGAGACGCCCTACGGTTCGCTTGCTGGTACGGGGCTGCCACTCGAGAACATTTCTTCCCTATTGGTTGTCGGTTCTTAGAGCTTTAAGGCCGGCCCATTACTACTTCGGCTTACTAATACGTAGGATTATATACTAATACGTTAATTCAATCACTCTGATTCTACTATGAATATCCTCGTTGTTAAGTCTATCACGCAGAGAAACTACCACTAAGCATAGCATAGCCCTCACCACAGCTCGCTGGGTGACTTTGAGCTGTGAGTAAAGGACCACGTCTCAGATCAATATGTCATCACTGGCGACACGCACTGGTTGTAGAATCTAGTTTTGAGGAATGCCTGACGAGAAAATGTGTCGTAATCTCCTGAACGCTGCCCAGTGGAGTTGAATCCGTCGATTGACCTCTCGGTCGAAGTTGGACTTAAACCTAGTCGGATAATCCCAGGTAAACATACTCGTCAATAACTTGGAGCTTAGTGCTCCCAACAACTACCAGCACTGTTTTGTCATGGACGTTACACATGATATATTGACAAAGTGGCAGATTATACTTTTCGGTCCTCTGTAAATTTTGCCAAAGTATCTGTACGTGATCTATTGTGCTAAATCCTTTTCAAAAACCGGCTTGTTCAGTAGGCCGAAAGTCGTCGAGTCTGCGTGCGAGACGATTCGTAATGACGTAGACGTCGCTTAGAAGGGAAATCGTTTATAGTTCTTCAAGAGAGCATTGTCGCCTTTCTTGAAAAACATGATCACAGCACTTCTGCTCAACGTCTTCGCAGTATATCCATCATGGAGGACGAAATCAAAGAGCTTCTGAAGGACCTTAAATACCCGCTGTTCATATTATATAGAAGTATTTGAAAAGTTCTTAGCGATTAGTACGAATTAAACGCAGCGGCGTAAGAGCACACACTCGCACGCACGCACGTATGCACGCATCCATAAACGCACGACGCACGTATGCACGCACGCACGTTCGCACACACACATAAACTCACGCGCACGCGCGTACGTAAGACCGCGCGTGCTTTCGTGCGTCATTAGGGAACGCCATAAAAAAAATATTGAGAGTCACTTGTCATATCGTCAATTATTACACGCTGGGTTCAATTTTTATATAACTTTCGAATAAATTTAAAGCGTTTCAACATATCTCTATTCTTTCTAACATATTCAACAATAACAAGACTCAGACAGTACCAAATGTTTTAACCAAGTACAAAGACTTTCATGCAATTTTAAGTCACTTAACGGGAACCACAGGGTTTTGTTACACATTGTATAACACTCGAATTCGTGTTCGTGTTCGTACTTCTATTTAACACGCTACAGCGTGGCTCTACCACTTAAAACTCATACTGTAAAAAGAGGCCGAAGAGAAAACTAGGTTCAATTGATTGCTATGCAAATATTAGAAGGATGTGCAGTTGATAGCAACATGTTCGCGGGGTCTGAAATCGAGGGCACGGTTAGTGTAAAATAAAAGAGGAAAAATGGTATTATTTAGATAGTATTTCACTCGTTCACTGTGACGTATGCGTGGGACCTGAAGCTTGTTATCATGTAAATCATGCTTGACGTATTGGAGCTTGGCAGCCAAGTGTTAGATCCTTCGTGCTCTCTGAAGCAAAGATTTACCCACGGTAGCTAACCGTGAAGAAGTGTTGCTTAAGGTGTTATCAGGATATAGGCGATAAAATCCGTAAAAACTAGTATTACTTAAATGTGTTGTGTTCGCGTAAATATAATAAATCAGAAGAATAATTGCCGCGTTCTCGGAAGTTAAAAGTGCTCAAGCACAAGTAATAAGTGTAAAAATAACTTAAGAAAAGGTGCTCGTCTATGAATAGAAAGAATCGGGTTTCATTTTGAGGTACCAATATTAGTTATTGGGACTACTTGTAATTTAGTTGTAAATAGTTTATTTTCTAAATTATGTTTCTAGTTAAGCACTAGAAGCACTCATTGTCAACCAAGACTAATGAGTATGATTAAAAATATTGGTGATGCTCATGCACTTATTTGTTTGGGTTTCTCTCGTGTACAGTTTAAAGAGTTCATCACGATGACCTTTTGGTTTTTGGCTTAAATGACTGGACAAGTTAAGAGATGGATAAGTTAGGAGAACATTAGAACAAAAACTTGTTTTAGTTTCATGGTTTTACTTGTCGGTCTACTGCTAGACATAGTCCTCCCATCATATTTTATACGATTAGCCGTAGGGGCCAAAGCAATATTAGTAACAGTCATCTCACAAATTTGACACTTGTCGTCAATTTGAGAATGGAGGTATACCTTATTTTATTTAAGTACCAGATGGTCATACCGCTAATTTTGGCCACATGATCACTCAAGGCTTTGCCTGAGTCGTACGAAGTACCCATGAAATATGGAATGCTAAGTTCCATACAGTCGCGAGTTACTTGCAAAAGATATATGTTTTGACAGGACTCCATATTTAATAAGGTGTAATTACGGTCAAGGTAAGTATTATGACTGCAGAACGAATGGATCAGCTACACCGGGGAAGAACGACACACGCACAGAATATCAGCATGAAATATGGGCATTTTTTTATAGAAGATGGGGCAAACGAGCATACGGTTAACCTGACGATGAGTGACTACCGCCGTCCATGAACATTCGCAACACCAGAGAAATTGCAGGTGCGTTGGCGGCCCTTTAGAAAGGGGTAAGCTCTTTTCTTGAATATAACGGTAATGCGAACCGGGGACAACAAGTTTGAATTTTGATTCTTGAACAAAGATGTCTGTCTATATCTGTGTCAAAGTGTCCATGGATTACAGCATGTACTTATCACGCTTTGCCGTCTAGTGCATACGATTAGCCTTCGCGTTTATTGCATATGATTTAAACGTCTCCGTACCACAATGGCTAAGCATTTGAGCGTAGCCCTGCTTGGTTGCTGGTTGGAATCCCGCACGGAACAACTGTATGTATAGATTAAAATTACTGTTCCAGTTTTGAATGTGTTTTGTGTATTTTATGTATCTAATTACCACGATACAGGATTTATCAATACTGATAAAAATATTAATCAACTTAAACAAATTTTTGTGACTGATGACATATCTATAACTGGGGAAAAGGGGAAAAAACGCGGAATATGTAACGGATGTGCCTATAACCATCCGACAGATGTTACACTTTACGCCAATACTTTGATTGAAAGTACACACGGAAAGCAGTTTATATTTAGCCTTTATTATCAGGCACTTTTTGGGTACGTTTCAAGAGCTCTGTCTAAGAAGGAGGACCTATAGAATCAGCGTCAACGTTTAATAACTAATGTTTTTAATTCTGTTTCCAGAATGCTCCAGAATACTAACGCTCTATATTGTCGTTTTAAATATAGGACAGAAAATTATACTTCTGTTTCATTGTGACATTCCTATATCCATATCCTTACGGTGAATAGCCGAATTTGGGTGTCTGATAAAATAGGAAAAATGTTTCGTAAATGAAATGTAACATTGAAATTTATAAAAGTATTTTGATTGTAACATGCAGTAATTTAATATAATTAAATAAAATACAGCCAAATGTAATTTATTCGCTTGTAACGATATAATTATCGTCAAGTAATTTTTATACTTTGCTTGACGTCATAACTTTACGCATAGTTATAATCCCTCTAAGAGCGCCGTTCTGGCAAAAATTTTCCGCCCGAAAGTAATTTTCAAAATTATTGCTATGTATTGTTATTCGGATTATATTGTCTAAGTCTAAATCAGTGTATTTTAATTGTGTAGAAAAATGTTCAAATAAACTAAAACTTAAATACAGAAGTGGCAATGAGCCGATGGGGGGAAAAGGCGAACCCCACTAGATGGAGTGACGATCTGTTAAGACATACTTGAAGTCGATGCATGCAAGTGGCTAAGGACCATGCTTTGTGGCATTCCTTGGGGGAAGCCTATGTTCAGCAATGGACTTGTGGAGAGCTGTAACTATGATGATTATGTTTAAATACGTTACGGAGACACCCATATACATATTCCTACAGATATTATTATATATGGATCACCGAGACTTCTGCAGTAGTAGGCATATTTAGTAGGTTTCGCGATATTTTCATTTTAATATGACGGTGGTTTGTAGATAAAAAAAACGCTAAAACTCTGTATTCATAAACGCTGTGCCAAAAACAGGCTGTGACACTTCGTTTTGATTGATGGATTTGAAGTAATTTCGTTCGATTTAATTCTATATAGACAGCATTCAGTCAAAAACCATTATTATATTTCGTCACAGTAACTGATATAACTTAATGTTAAATATCGTGAAGCAGTCACAAGCTATTTCAATACTATATACTATAGGTATTCCACATTTATGATGATGCTGATTATCTTGGCCGCTTTGAAACATCGTGACAAATATGTCCTATACGTCATAACGTAAACTATTATGCCTTCGAACATTATTCAGAAGAACTGCGCAGGGGATATACTCGTAGTGCAACATAAACACGCTAAGATAGGTGGACGGACACTCGTATAGGATGAGAATGATAAAAATATTGTTTAAAGGTTACCGCGTAAGTTTTACGCAGTACGGTTAAAGGAAGAAGGATATAGATTTCCGTCGGGTTGTGGACTGTTCCTCCTCTCTTACAGCTGTTACTTGACCTTGTTTGCAAAAATTGTATTCTACAATTTAATTTTATGGATTACTCAAAGTTTTAAAATAGTCAAAAAACAAGACCACACAGATTTCTTCCACTTCCGTGCAAGTGTTTCGTACTAAATATATTTAACATTATAACTAGTTAGACAAAAAATCAAATAAACAAGATAAACCAAATGACCATACACTGAAGGAAAAGTACAGGAAATATTAAAGATCAAAGGACAATATACAAAATCGCAAGAAAACCATCGGATACATACGATAATTAGTTATCCCTTTTATTATATTAGTTGCATATACTTTCATAACACGGACTAGCTGCATGTCAAAATGAATATTAAAAATATTCTATTCAACTATAACATTAAACGCTGCCATCTTTGCCAAACGTCACATGGTGTGTAAAATGACTAGGGATAACCAATCGATTGTAATCGATCTTCTGAATTTTAATTAACTGTTGCATAAATTTTAATCTGATTCACATTTTGATTTTCTTTCGAATAAAGTGCAAATATAAGGTAGAATAAAAATAGTCAATCACCATTCCTTTTTCTTATTCCCTACAAGAATAATTTAAAAACAACCTACTATACCCAATAAACGAGGTCATACTCGATTTTAAATAGGTATAGTACGTTTCTGGGGCAGGCGGAAAAAAGTACATTGAACTTTGACGAAATCATCGGGGTAGGAAATCATTTTTGTTTAGGTTCATTTTTTATCCTTTTATCAATACATACATCATCAGAGTGAAAGAACTTCGCAGTCGGCACCCTTGCCGAGTGCGAAGTTCTTTACAGGCCCTATGTCTATTATTATATTATAA
>DWHP01003359.1:0-13469 GCA_018247895.1 Parnassius honrathi
GAACAAGACCACCGCACTTCTGCTCCACGCCTCCGGAGTAGTGCCACCATGGAGGACGGAATTAAAGAGGTTCTAAAGGACTTTAAGTACCGGTGTTCCACCCGCTTTCAAAGGCTCCGCTGTAATTCCATCCTCGCCTGGGGCTCTGCCGTTTTTAAGGTGCTGGAGGGCTATTCTAATCTCGCTCAGACTGACGTCCGGGTTATCATCGGATTTGTGTCGGATAAGACAAACTCTTGGATCGTTACTCACACTTGCGTGTGGCTCCAACGATGATGTGTACAGCTGCCGGTAGAACCTCTCAATCTCACTCAAAATCTCAGGTGTCCTGGAAATGATGTTTCTATCCTCAGTCCTTTCCTTTCAACCTTGCGATCACTAAGACATCACTGAACAGTTGGCGTCTGATCGTTATAATGAATTCAATCTCATTTTTTGTCGAACCGTCGGGGCTCGAAGAACTTCAGACCAAATTCCCTTCTGAGCCGCATCTACGTGTTGCTTGCGACAGTCATTACGAATCGTCTCGCACGCGGACTCGACGACTTCCAGCCTCTCGAACAAGCAGGTTTCCAAAAAGGCTTCAGTACCATAGACCACATACATACCCTGCAGCAGATTGTACAGAAGACCGATGAGTACAATCTACCACTTTGCCTGACTATGAGAAAGCCTTTGATTCCGTCGAAATTTGGGCAGTGCTACAGTCCCTTCAGCTGTGCCAAATTGAATGTCGGTATATCGAAGTGCTGGAGTGTGTTTGCGCCCGATTTGAGCGGGAAACCAGTTGATAGCGGGCGCGCGGAGGGAGAAATTCTTGGCGCAAATTACGGCCGCGCCGCTCTGCCAGTCAGTTGGTTTGAAGCTGCACTGGCAGCGCCGCGTATGAAGCTAATTGCGCTTGCGACGGAACCTCGAGTTAAATCGAAATCGTATAGGCGCTTGACGGCCGCCATTATTTTAGTTTAGTTTCGTTAATATACTTGATAACGAGGCCATTCTTTGAGATTGAGTGATTGATTAAACTTCGCTTGTTATTAATTTGTGTCGAGGGATTGTTTAGGCGGCATTTTAATGTCCAACTAAATAATTTGAACTGTAATTGACATTGATGTGTAACTTACTAGTTTCTCGCCAATTCTGCCTATGTGCTCTGACTTTGCCTTGGCAATGACTCTTTTGAAGGACTTAGAGGCGGAATTATACTTCTTTTTTAGAGCGCTGGTGTTTACATCCCGGGACGTTGATGCGTCATCCCAGGATTGGTAGCACTCCTGCTTATAGCATGATGCTATTGTCACGGTTGAATTTATGTTTAACATAAATAAAAGAAATTTTTTGTCACTTTTTCCACATTTATCTTGACTTGTTCACTCTTTGAACTCGGAAAACTAGTTGTGTTTTAATCAACGACTAACGAAAAGTTTTATGTGAGGTGTTATAGCTGATGCCTGAAAGACAAGAATTCTTATTAGGATGAATAGGCTTTTTTAATAGGATAGGGCGACAAACGAGCCCACAGTCCACCTGATGGTAAGTGGTTGCTGCGGCCCATAGACACCTACATCTATCCTCGATTACAAATCAAAATGAAGATGCGTTGTCATCCGTGAGGACTAAGATAGAATGCCTCGCTTCCAGTAAAAAGGGTCTTCGGTTTTCTACACTCACCATACGAAACAAAGCAGCATTAAGCTACTATTTTACGCTGGTATTCTGTAAGAGCGTGGTCCTTCCCCGGTCGAACCAACCCATTCGTGCTACAACTATAGTACTAATATAACTGCAGTATGGCTCTGGCACGTATAAACTAAATAATTGACTGTCTCATTGGTCCGGTGGTTGTAAACACGATTGATAAACATGAGGTCTCGGATCGAATCCCGGGTTAGGTCTAAATCAGTTATTGGGTTCTTCTCTCAAGAAATTTTCAGTAGCTGCCCGGAGTCAGGGAGTTGGCGGTGTCTCACCCCCGTGCCTCGGATAGCACGTAAAGCCGTTGGTCCTGTGCCTGATCTCTCTCCGGTCGCGCCGATTTAACGTCCTATCGGACTATGAGAGTGATGGAATAGAGAGTGCACCTGGGCTTGCGCATACACTTGGGCACTATAATCCTGTCCTGCGCAGATGGCAATCCTCCGTCGAGATTGGTCGCCGTGACCGAAATTCGGTCTGGAAGACATATTTACTAAATAAAGTAATAAATAAATCGACAGTAGCCTCTTAGTAGGGTGCAGACCTCGAACTTAAAAGGATGTGAGTTCAAATTCGCCGTTCGACTACCGTTGTGAATAACTCCTAACACAAGCATTTCCAGCTTACAAGGAGTTTTTTGTAATTGAATAGTAGTAGTGTTAATAGCATTGCGAGAGCACATTTTTTTTAAAAAAATATCTCACTTTCTGTAAAAAATCGCTTAGTGAAACGAAAAGTTTGTCGATTTTATTTACGTTAGCGTGGGCGACGGACGCACTTGTACAGCTTATTCGTTGGTGACGTTTTCATTTGTCTTGTAGGTTCTAGTGGGTGGTCATCTTGATTTTACGTAGGTTTGCAGAGGATAAAGAGATCTTATAGCTTTTGAGACAGAAACAAAAAGTTCAATAATGTGCTTATGGCAACTAGCTATGTGTTTACGATTACAACTTCAATGATAAACAAGAAGTATAGTTTACTAGTCTATAAAATTGTTGAACG
Organism: Parnassius honrathi; assembly: GCA_018247895.1. NCBI lineage: Eukaryota > Metazoa > Arthropoda > Insecta > Lepidoptera > Papilionidae > Parnassius > Parnassius honrathi. The sequence goes on from DWHP01003359.1 coordinate 2,698, forward strand.
ATTGTCTTTTTTGACCTTAAGTATCTAACAATCAATCAAATCAAAAAAAATCTGGGCTGAATCTTTTTTCCTCAATATTCTTTAGACCTGAACAGGCCTCTCCCATAATGTGGAGAATTTTGAATAATCGCGACTAATGACATAAAGACGACTCCTTGTCGCCTGCCTTAACAATGAATTGTGCCGCTGTGGGCTACGGGTTCGAATCCAGCAAGAACAAGTAATTTTATGGCCTACAATAAATGTTCCGGGTTGGGATGCGTGTATGCGTTTTTGTTTTGACATACTTAAGACCAACCACATAACCCCTTACCTCCTCATAAAAATGTTTTAAGTATGCGTTACACCAGAATACTAAAATATGCTTGTTTTGTACACTTATTAAATAATTCGCAATCTCCTTATTATTTATACGAAACATTATCTTCAAAATGTCAAATAATGCGTTTGAAACGAAGAGGTAAACTATTATATATACTTCCAATTTATAAGCGTGTCAAAGCGAAAGGATGTTTAAAATTTGGAACAATATTTTTATTTCCGTGGTAGAGCCACGCTGCAGCTATACCATGGTTGTAGCACGAATGGGTCGGCTCGACCGGGGAAGGACCACGCACTCACAGAAAACCAGCGTAAAATAGCAACTTAATGCTGCTGTGTTTCGTATGGTTAGTGTAGAGAACCGGAGACCCGTTTTACTGGAATCGAGGCATTCCATCTTAGTCCTCAGGGGTGACAATGCATCTGCATTTTGATTCTTAAACGAGGTTAAATGTAGATGTCTATGAGCCACAGGTGGACCGTCCACTTACCATCCACTTACCATTAAGTGGACCGTGTGCTCGTTTGTCAACCTTATTTTATAAAACAATGATCGTCAAACATTATATTGTTATACACTCAAATAGTAGTTTCTTTTATAGTACCATCTCCTAAGCTCCCTGTAATTTTCTAAGGCATTACTTAAACAGTAGATGTGATTACAGCTAAGTGTACCTTACTTAAGAATAGAGGCGGTTTTCAAAGGCAATTTAAAACAGTTTCACTGGGCAGTACCGTTCCAACTTCCCACGAAACAAATGTCTGTTCAGACGGTGCTTGACACTTTAATCGAGTGCTAATAGTGTGTATGAAACTTTACGCTTTTGAACATGTTCAGGGATGGCGGTATTTAACGTAAAAAGCAATTTATAATTTAATTTACGGTTTTTCTGATAATTTAGGCAGTTTAATGCTGCTGCGTTTCGTATACTAAGTGTAGAGAATCAGAAAACCCTTTTTACCGGACACAAGGCATTCCATGTTAGTACTCAGGGGTGACAACTGTATTTTGATTTTTAATCGACGATATATGTAGATGTCTATGAGTCACAGCATCCATTTACCATCACGTGGAATGTGTGCTCGTCCATCGCTTATTCTATAAATTACTAACGCTTTCTTTAAGAATTTCGGCTTGGCACCGGTTTTTTCTTGTATAGTATAAAATCCCAAATATTCCATTTAATCACCTTTTATTATACTTTTATCAGTTCTCTATGGATCCTAAAAGAATGTCGTCGGTACTAATCATATCCGTATCCGAAGTAACTTCACTTTTTTTTTTTTACTTTTTATTTAATTAAGGAAACAGTAGATGGCCAACAGCATCTTCCTAATAACTTAAAATAATATAAAATCTGTGGTTGCACAATATTTTTGTAACTGTAATATAATATTGTGAATATAATATTTAAGGTAAAAAATATCTAATTCACAATATTTTAAATTATGTTTTTATATGTACGATATACAAAATTATTTTAAGCATACTTTGTTTAACTTTACGTAATGCAAAAAGAGGTTTATTTCGTGCACCTAACTTATATAGTAACTTATCTAATCTGTGGCCTAACCTGTGACACGCAGGATTCACTTTGCTTGAAAGTAGGGGTTGTACTATTATTTATTCTATGGTAGGGGAGAGTCGATGATATTATACAGCAGCAATTAGTGATGAGCGAAATCGGTCTTAGTCTTGCAGTTTTGGTTTTGGTCTTGCTATTTTGAAAGACCAAGGCCGAGATCATAGATACACTAGCAAGACCAAGACCAAGACCGAACGAAGAAAAACAAGACCGAAACCAAGACCGGAAATGCAAGACCAAAACCAAAGTGCAAGACTAAACTAAAAATTGTAATTTCCCTTGTAAATGGATATATGATAATATTTGCCTTATCTTCCATGTATGTTTCTATAAGGAACAAAATATTTTCTGTGTTTAGTATTTCCTGTTTACTCCACTAATTTTACACAACAAATATAAAAGATAATAAAGAAATAAAAAATAGTATATTATATTGTATAATAATAATATATGATCATTAAACCAATACTATAAAATCTTTTGATTATTGTAAAATAAAGTTTAATTAATTATAGATATTAATTGTTGACAAGGCGTAGTGAAATATCTCTGTACAAACGTCTTGCATATTATTGCTTGTTATTTTGGTCAGCGGATTAGCCTCGCAATACAACGAGGCAACTCAGTCAGTCTTTTAGGCACACTACCAACAGATGACGGCGACTTAGCAAGTTTTTTTTCATACTGTATAATTTTGTAAAACACTGTTTAACATTAATTTGTTTATTAGAAATATTTATGTTTTAATTTCATTTACTTATGAGTTGTAAAATACAACTCAAAAGTAATTGAAATTAATTTTATATAAGACTACATTTAATCGATGATCATTTATAATTTATACCTACAAAAGCCTTGAAACAGTTTCAAAACAGCGTAAGTAATAAGTAGCAGACGAATGAGCAAAACTAAGACCAAGACCAAGACAATTAGACCAAGACCCGACAGGCAAAACCGAGATCGATACTAAGACTGTCTTGGTCTTGGTCTTGCTTTGCTCATCCCTAATAGCAATGTGTACTACAACATATGACCTCTTATATTACGGCGTTTCTCGAAGGTATTATTGTCTATCGGTACTAGTGATTCGCCTCGGCTTCGCACGGGTGATATCTGGATCTCGACAACAACGCTACCTACCGAGCCCAATTGCAGATCTAAACCATCCAAGGACCCACTCAAACACATACAAAAAGGTATATTAGAATCCTTTCAGCTGTTTAGGAGGACAATCACACGTCACGTTTGACACGTTCAGTGACAAACACACACGTATGGAAGAAAAACTGGTCAAGTGCGAGCTGGACTCGCGCATGAAGGGTTCCGTACCATCGTACAAGATTTAATACTACATAGATGTACGTAGAATATTGCAATACAAAACCCGTGAGCATTTATTTCAAGCACGATTTCAAGAGTACTTGATGACAAGATCGGGCAAAAAAACGCGTTTCTAGTATTGGAGCAGCCTTTAATTGCATGCCTTAAGCGCAAATTGGGTAGGTATGTTCTACTAGTGCCCAAAAATCATGAATCCGACGCTTTGTTGACATGAAATTGTATTTAACAATCATATTGAACATATTATAATTGATATATTGATATAAAAAGCACATAGTCAGAAAGATAAATGAATGTTGAACTTATTTTTTAAAATCGATTAATTGCTATTTTTATATTAAAAAAGGGGTTTTAGTGGCTTATGGTGTAGATTTATCACGTCCGCATGGAGAGGTAAACACGATAACTTTTGAAAATATCAATTGTTCAACTCAATCTATTTTCTCTCTTCGTTTATCATGTGGGAAGCCATGCAATGTACATCTGTTTAATTTTGTTTTGTTTAGTTATAGTTAATTTTTTTTGGTTGCGAAATACCGAAATTTTCGTGGTTTGAGCAGCCTTGTAATAACATATTTTATTAAATACAGACACACGGACTCACTCTGGGATCATCCGCCGTCATGAGTGGGTTACCGTATCGTTTGTTTACAGCGGCTCGTGCGGAAAATATCGATTACTGTAGAAATACAAAATATTCCAAAAACCTATGATACATACTTAACCATGATAAGGCATTATTCTTATTTTTATAATCACAGATTTTCATTAAAACATATTGTTTCGCTTAAAGTACATAGGATTTATATATAATTATACTTATGCATCTTCGACTTTATGGTGTGACCTGAAGGTGTATTTCGGTATCTGCTACTGAAACTCCTCGAAGAGTGGAACTAGGTGTGATGAGTTTGGTTTGGTTTTGTTACTTATGATGAGATCTTACCTACGGACTTGATAGAATGACATGAAGGTATACTTTAGTGAATGCTAAATTAAAATACTGGAATAGATGAAAAACTTTTTTAAAACGAAATAAAGTTGATGAGGAAAAAAAATAGTCAGGTAAAAAAAACTAGTTTTTACGATAATGCCCGAGTATAAATACATAAAAATTAAATCAACAATAAAGTCGATTTCTGATTGTTTTAAGATAATTCTGTTAAAAGCTTTTTCAATTAACAATAATAAATAAAAACTATTTGAATCTCATTAATACCACCATAGTAAAATAAAAAAATATTTTCTATTGTTGATTAAGAATTTTTTTCTACATTTTTCCACGATCATAGAGTATTATGAGTCGTGCACTTTTGGATTCTCCAAACTTTTTTTATTGACGTTTGACATAAAATTATAGGAAAATTAGAAGCAATAGTAATAAGGTTATTAGTGAAAACTTGTGTATATTTAAAATACTTTAAAAAAATTGACGTATAACATGAACGCTTAAGGCGCGCACATTTAGATCCACCAAATTTTTTTTTTTACTTCTTATGATACGAGAGAATAATAAAAACTACATGTACGGTATAGCTAAATTGTATTTAATTGTTTTTCGAAGTATTCTCCATGCAACTTAATGCACTTTTTCATTTGTGCAAACCAATCATTAAAACACTAATTCCAGTCTGAAGTTGATGTTGACAAAGTGGCTGATTTGTACGCTTCCACAGCTGCTTCGGGGTCTACAAACTGTTGACCGCGTAATAAATCTTTCATTCTAGGGAATGTAAAGAAATCGTTTGGGCTTAGTTCAGGACTGCACGGAGGATGGCTTATCAGCTCAACGTTTTCCTGCTTCAAAAAATCATTTGTCTTCCGAGCCGTGTGGGAGCTCGCATTATCGTGATGTAAGATGATACGACGTTTTGAGTTATTTTTTCGGAGTTCGGCTATCATTTCTGGCAAACAAACCGTGATATACCCCTTAGTGGTAACCGTTCTGCGTTTCTGTAAAGGAATTGTAGCAACAAGCCTCTTTTTCGAGACAAACGTAGCGACCAATTTTCTTTGACACGCTGCGAGAGCGAACCACTTTCGTTGGTTTGACCTCGTCTTCAAAGACCCAAACTGCTGACTGGTGTTTTCTTTCAGGTTTGTGTGAATAAATCCATGATTCTTCACGTGCGATGATACGGCATTTGACTTCTATCCGTTGAAGCATTGCAGAGTATTCCGTCACCAATCTAAACGAGCCGCCTTTTGTTTTTCGGACAAATTGTTGGGAACCTATTGGGAAAATAGCTTTCTTACACACAGCTCACTATGTGATATCGACTTGCAGTCATTACGATACTGATAACAGCCCGAATCTGCTCGTTTGTCACATGACGGTTACCTAATACACACAGCTGCGATGTTTTCAGACGTGACCGCCGTTCTTGGTCGACCTGCAGAAGAAACGGTTCTGAGCGACACACAACCGTGTTCGAACTACGCATATCAGCGATATATTGTCGTTTGAATCGGTGCTTCAACATCATAAATCGAAACAAGTTCGCTGAGACATTTTATCTTGAGATAAGCCGCAACGAAAATTGTGATGAATTATGGCACGGAAATGTTAACGCGTGAGGTCAATTTTTGTTAACGACGTGTCAACTTTAAACCAACATAGTTTTTGTTTTAAACATTTTTTAATCGTTTAAATATAACATTAATATTCTAAGATGGCCAATATTCAAATTCTAAAAAAGGTTTTATTGAACTCAATCCGAAATATTCTATTCCCGATCATTTCAGTGTGCCCTAACGTACGTACTAAATTTATGCAATTATGATTTGATGATTGACCTTGAAGTTGGTAACAGTTTGACATTGCAATTAATAGGACAATTTATTACTATAATATGATATATAATATGAGCGCCTAAGGCATGCGCTTTTGGATTTACGAAAAGTTTATTTAAAATTATGTAACATAAGTTTTTAATAGAAAATATTCAATGTATTGAATATGTGCATTTAATTCTACTTAGGTACCTGCAATGACTAGTCGTTGTAATAATATTGTGCTAACAGTTTGCTCAAGATCGTACTTTGTAGCAATCTATGATGGATGACTACGTTCAGTAAAGGACTTGTCAGGCTATGATGATGATGATGATTACAATAGAATCGTAAATAAGCATAAATGAACTCTAAATGATCATTGAATTGCTCCTCTCCTATGTAGAATAGTTTAAATGAAAAAACTCGGTTACCAACTCGTCCGCCAAGCGCGAGAATTAAGGCAGATATCCCCAAACAATCATCATCTATCATGAAGTAAATTCTCTGAAATTTAAATTAAACGCGGTTTTTATTTAATTTAATTTTTGTGTCACTTAAACTACACAAAATGTTACGTATTTTACGTTATACGAACAGAAGTTTCACGATGTGTTTAATCAATCGAAACGTTGAAACATTACTTTCCACGTGTCACATAGCACAGATTATTTGGATTTATGTGCCGGAGTTTCTAAAGCGAAAGTGTCACAGTTTCGTATGTTACGGAGCGAATTATGGAAGCAGCAGCCATACAAAACTAACTTTCAACTGTAATAGCTAACATTACAGTACATGCGACTTTAGAGACTGCATTAGAGCAATACATTAATTTGATAGTAGAGTAACAACTCTTTTGTTTTTGTTAAAGTCAAGGTTATATAGGATATTGTGTACGTTGTTATCATAAAGATTGGGGATTATGGAGTAAACACAAACTTCGGGTAATACAGAAAGCATCAGTACTATTTTGCTCAAAAAAGACGAGCGTATTGTGCTGACTGCCATCTTAAAAGTCACTCTACCACCAGTGCTAGACACCGACGTGGAAGAACCAGACTCCACGTTTACGTAAAAGTATAATTATGACCTTTTTAAACTGGAATACTCATTTTTCGAAGATTCCAGTGACTGAAGGTAAAAAATTATGACTATTGATATATTATTGAAATGGAAAATAAGACAGACCACACCGTCAAAACATTATTTTTTATCTTCAAAACTTCTTTGTTTTTTTTAATTAGTTAAATGCTAAACAAGACCTTGATAAGGTGATAGGACCTCTTTTCGAACTATAACAATTACAGGCGTAAAGCATTTCAGAGTAAATTCTCAGAAGAAATAAATTTAAGCCCTCTTTGCTTACGATTTCTGGTTACCATAGGCTGTAAAACCCACTTACCATCAGGTTGACCGAAAATTCGATTGTCATCCCAATTTAATAAAAATTTCACCCCATTATTTTATTAGACGTGGTAGAGCCATGCTTCAAATGTATGAATAGTATAGTTGTAGCACGAATGGGTCGGTTCGACCAAGGAAGGTCCACGCTCTCACAGAATACCAGCGTAAAATAGTGGCTTAATGCTACTGTGTTTTGTATAGTGATTGTAGAAAACCGGAGACACTTTTTACTGGAAACGCGGCATTTCGTCTTAATCCTCACGGGTGACAACGCATCTGCATTTCGATTCGTAATCGAGGATTTATGTAGATATCTATAGGCCACAGCAACCACTTACCATCAGGTAAACTGTGTACTCGTTTGTCACCCTATTCTATTAAAAAATGTCATCAACTAAACTAACTTGGAGATTGTACATACTAACATTCTAGATATGCACATACAGTAATACCAAACTATATCCAATGTACCAACATACAATGTTTCTACAGCAACACCATATATCAGTATTTTTGACATTTTCGGTCATAACCCATAATCAACTTTTACAACTTCTACAAATTTGCTTTAATGGGGTTCTCTGAGCCATAACATCAGATATAAAAAATATGTGGATCGTAGTAGCTCAAGAGCTAGACGGAAATCCATGTTGTATCCGTATCCATCAACTTGACGATATGAAATTAATAAGAGAAAGAACGAAGAAGACGAATCAAGAAACAGACGTACAAACAAAATGGCAAAAATATTGAATACTTACTCTTTTTTAGAATCCGCCGCGGTCGAGTGATAGAAAAATGGAATAAAAATTTAAAGGTAATAAACCTAAAGTAAAACGGTTATTAATTCAATTAATTAGCAAATTATTCCAAATCTTCGAGAGTCGGTTATTTTATTAACCAAGGGTTGATAGAATACAAACCTCATTTCGTAGTAAAATAATCGACCTAAGCTGTAAGGTAAACGCTATTTTAGCGTTTGGTTATTCAAAACAAAATTCTTGTTTTAAAATTTTAGTAGCTTAGCGGAAAGGGAAGGAAAACGAAAGTTTAGGGACTAAATTGGTGACATATTAAGGAATGGTCAAATTAAGAGTACTTTATACCGGCAAGAAATATATGGAAGTGAAGTAGAAGAGAAGAGGAGATGTGTGACAGAATCTTGGCAAGTAAAAGTTTGAGTATCTAGCTGTCCCTCTGGGGTACAAGCTTGTAAATTGGTTTAATGTTTTATTATTTTATTTTAGTATGTTTTGTAATGTTATTGTAAACACTGATCTTTTACCATTAAATAACAGTCCAGTCAATTTAGCGTAAAAAGGGGTCAACTTAGAAACGAAAGATAAAAAGCTGAATTTTCGTATGTATCTTCATTTTGGGGTTGGTGGGGTTTTAAAAGTTGTCTCAAAAGTCTCATAAAATCACGCGATTATCTCAGTTTCAATTGCCTCAATAATATTTACATCTATATGAAAAATTATATATTTATATATTTGAAACATTGTCTTCATGCGCCCAACCGTTTATGCGATAAAAGGCGGTGAACGCGCAGCGCTCAGCTGTACGTGTTGTAATGCACGGTCAACTGTAAATATCTGTGAATATTAACTTAATGCCAATACCTTCCCAAAACCAGCTCCCAATGAATTACTTAATACTCTCTTTTGTAACAGTAAGAATGGATGTGGTCCATGGTGCGGGTCTAGAAAATCGGATATATGCGTTGCAGCGTGGCTCTACCACGTATAAAATTAAATAGAACATAACAGAAACATACACCATCGTCGGAAAAGAAAACATTTCCTACCAATGTTCTAGTGTCTATATGATAATCACAGACTGATTTTAATTACTTCAAGTCAGGTACCTAATTAGATAGACTGCTAGGTAAAAAAGAATCCTCCTTAAGTAATGAAAATCAACTAAGAAAATAATTTATTAATTCATTATTCCACAGTAGGAAATAGTATAACAGTAGGTTTGCATACGGATTAGTAAGCCGAAGTGGCGTGGTAGCGCATATGGTTAACGCTCGCTGTAAATTTCACAGTACGCAAAAAACCCTTGTTCAATCCCCGTCAGCACAAATGAAATTGTTAAATGCGATTTTAAGTGCTGATATATCACGTGCGGTGAAGGAAAACTTTGTGAGGAAACTTGCATGTCTGAGAAATAAGAAAAATAATTATTTTAAATAAATGTGAAGTTCGCCAACACGCATTGAGGCCAGCGCATCACAGATGACACTTCCTTGTCCTAAAACTCTCTCCAAAATGAGAGGAGCTCTGTGCCCAGCAGTAAGACGTATATAGACTGTAACTACAACTAACTTCACTTTAAGCTGATGTGACAATGGGCTCACCCTATATCTCGAAGAATAGACAACCGATGAGGAATAAAGGTTCTCGAGTGGCTTCTTCGTACCGACAAGAGAAGTGTTGGGCCTCCCAATAGATGGAGGGATGACCTGGTAGGATATGCTAAGTTTATGGATGCAGGTGGATCAAGCCTGTGCTTTGTGTTATTCCTTAGAGCAGGCCTATTTTCAGCAGTTTACTTATGAAGGGCTGTAATGATGATGAGGTTTGTTCAAATTAATGCTAAGTAATGAAAAGGTTGTATTTATTATGTGCCATTAAATTATGACCATTTAAGTTCATATAACTTCTCTCATCCCAGTAGCTTATTCTACATTTATCTACTAAGAAAATGAGTGAAAATATTTTTGGCACAGACCAGTCGGTTTTTATAGTCAACGCTGTCCTTTACAAGCGCGAAATGTTCCAACGTCTTATTCGCCAGACCATTATTATCAGACAAAAGGATTTCTTTTCTAATAGACTAAATAACAGTGTCCAATTTTCTCCTGTGTTTCATATCGAAAGTATCCGCATTTTGGTTTTTAATCGAAGATAGATGTAGATTGCTATTGGTCACAGCATACACATTAACATCAGGTGGATTTTGTGCTCGTTATTCTTATATAAAAAAACTCAAAATATTTTGTGTTATCAAACAAATATGTGTTTTCATATTAATTTGAAAACGAAGCCATGCAATAGATTATATTAGAATAGAGGCTATTTCACTACACATTCATTGAGATATTGCTTTCGGTGGCTTTTGTGTCCTAATCTACACTAAAATTTAATGCAAATGGAGAAAACTAGGATAGTAATAAACTAATGCTATGATTAGGAAAACTGTTGTCAGATAAATAAAACTATTTATCTGTATTAGAATCCATACATTTATTAACAAGGTAATAATGCTTGTTACGGCCCAGAGTTGCCCAGACTTGGGTCGACTGGATTGGGGCCCATAGCAAACCAGCTCGACGAGCAACTA
>DWHP01003360.1:0-13469 GCA_018247895.1 Parnassius honrathi
TGTGTGTGTGTGTGTGTGTGTGTGTGTGTGTGTGAGAGTGTGTGTGTGTGTATGTGTGTGTGTGTGCGTGTGTGCGTTTCACTTTAAGCTTTTTATCATGTGTCTGAAAATCGGACAGTGAATGTGTCAATATTACGAAAGAGGGAAGTAAAACATGGAATATGGGTTAAAGCATTTTCCTTATAATAACTGAATAAAAAACGGCGTTTGCTATCTGCCTACCTAGCGTGGCAACTATAGCAAAAAGATGCTTACGTTCAGCAGTAGTCTTTTAAAAATCCATTAATCATCTTTAAAATCTTAAGCAATAATAATTATATTTTAGCACCGACTTACTCACTTTTATTTAGTATAAGACATTAAATCCGCCCACTCTTAGATAAGGGGTCTTACAATAAGTAGTTAAAAAGTTAGTCTTTTAAAAGAAAAAAAAATCGACAAGAGTGACTCGCTGCTCTTGATTTTATATAGATATTTTGATTGCTTACAAAAAATACCATTCTATATCACAGTCTATATCTTTGTAAAACAAAAAAAAATTGTTTATAAAACGTAACTGGGCTACAAGCGTCTAAAAATACAAATTCTATATTTATTATACGTATTAGTAACAAGTATTATCAATTCTTACCGGCGTTGGTGATGGTTCTCCTTTAGGAACCTTCGGGTCTCTCATGAACTGACAACGACTAATCGGTTCCAAGTCTTGAGTCTTTATCATCACGGGGAAGGCGACACGGTTCTCGCGGAAGGCGCGGAAGGGGATCGAAAGTTGCTCTCCCGATTTAGCGACTGGTACCAAATTGCCTCCAAACTCGAGGTACACCGGCTTTCCCTCGTGAACCTATAGTAATAAGGAAATAAGGAGTTATTATGCAGAGGAGGTGGCCTCCTCCAAATCCATCGTTGGTCTAGGTTAGTCTTTTAGTTACCATACGCCCGGAAGAACTTTTGATCTTTCATAAATGATGGTATATTTATCTCTTATGTATACTAGGTAAGACATGCAGGAAGTTCATGGATGAAGGTGGCAAATGACCGTGTTTTATGGCATTTTTAGGGGGGGGGGGCTTTGTTCAGAAGTAAACTTGTGAAGGGCTGTAATGATGCTGATGACGATGACGATATATACTAGATGTAAAATACATAGACCAGTGACCGAGAGTAGTGTTAAGGGTATCATGCCTCTGGTACAACGATTCCCAAACCGGCTGCAACGCGTTTCTATTAAACCAAGTTCTCCCTATGTTAGGAGAGTATCACGTCTTGTAGTCTTTCTTAATGGACAGTATCTCCGGGTCGTCGTCGATGACTACTCATCCAATCCTGTGGCGACTAAGGCGCCGGTGTTTCTCAGGGATCCGTTCTCTCCGCAACTCTCTTTCTGTTGTGTATAAATGATCTGCTTATGCCCGGTATCTGTTGATATACAGACAATAGCACAGTTATGGAGAGATATCAGTCAAGTTCTCGGGCCAGTCGGGATCAAATCCAGCCCGAAAGAGAAGCTGTGGTAGAGCGTGTGAATCTCATACTACAGGCTGTCTCCGAAGGGAGTGATGCCCATCTTGTGAAATTCAACGCCTCTAAAACACAAGCGTGTGCCTTTACTGTAACGAGCCAGCTTACCTTGGCTCCTTCTTTCCGAAATGTATCGCTGGAATACACCGATCACCTTCAGTTGACGGTTGAGACATCCTCAAATACGAACCTTAGGCGGTTCAATGAATCCAAAGCCAAAGCAGCTACAATGACGCTAGGAGTCCTTACGAAGGTGTGGCGTTATAAAGTAGCCAGCCTTTCGGTCTTCTACAGGATGCACTTCGGAGAGGTGCGAAGGAATTGCATAATTTAATTCCTCCCTCTCTCTTCCACCATCGGACAAGCAGACGTTCGGCCAGTCTCCACCCTTTCGTTATTGACTTACTATGTATTTGAAACAAACGATTTGTTAGGTCGTTCATCATGTGTACAGCAAAGGAGTTATATAAGTTGCCAGCACGTCTTTCCGTCCGATTACAGTGTGGGTGTCTTCAAGGCAAGAGAGAATAGGCTTTTGTTAAGTCAGTGCGCTTCACCACCTTAGGCTACATCACCACTTTCCATACGATTACAGTGTGGGTGTCTTCAAGGCAAGAGAGAATAGATTTTTGTTAAGCCAGTGCGCTTCATCATCTTAGGCTACATCACCACTTACCATCAGGTGGGATCGAAGTTAAGCGCTGGCTTAGAATAATAATAAAAAAATCACCCGTTAAACTTTCAAAGTAATTAAGTCCATACTAATTTACATGTACAATATACATTTATATATAAACAAATTAGTGTAGTTTATAAACCCACTCCAAGTATGTAAGTAACCTACTTTAAATGTAGTTTTTTTACTATTTTTTTTTGTAAACACTAAATCGTGTCAACCTTAATAGCCACTAATAATGTAAACGTTTCATATCCAGATTTATATTATATTGATTTAAATGAAAATCCTGTATCGTACAAGCTATTTACGTACATATATTGCACATGGAAAAACATCTATACTCCGAACTATATTTGTAGGTTATACCAAGACTTAAACTGTACGACTGCAAGATATTTGAACCCGTGGCTCACAGTGCCGCAGCAGAACGGTTAATCACAGCACTAACTAGCTAACAACAGTGTTAACGGGATGTTAATGATAAAGTTAGCTCTTTAACCCTTCAAGTTCGACAGTGCTCTTAGGTAACTAGTGGGAATGGACAGCTTCATTTTAACATCATCATCATCATCATTTTATCATCATCATCAATATTTTATTACAGGTTGTAAAATGTTATTATAATGAAAAACATAACGCAAACGATTCCCACTAGAAATTCACAATCATATTGCGGCACACATAAGCGGCGGAAATTGGCAACAATGTATTACCAAATCTACACATAACCTAGACAGAAAATGAGCCTTTACTACTTAGAAATGCCCTTGCATAAGTGGCAAAGCAACAACTTGTTATATGTTGATTGTTGATGCTGTGGTTATTCCCTTGTTAAGCAATATAAATATTGGTACATAAAAATATTGGTTAATTGCAATTTGAATAAACACTTTTCATACATTTGTATTTTTTACTGCTACTAACGGTACATTACACTATCGATACCATATATCTGTATATACTACTATATTACACTATCGATACCATATATCTGTATATACTACTATATTACACTATCGGTATCAGATCGAAAGAGATCGTTGTGATCGAAATATAATAGAAAGAAATGAAAAGTAATAGCAACTGAATTAGTACAATTTCATAATTAAGCTAGTAATCGAAAAATAAACTAACTATAATATATAACAATTTTGACATATTGTAATATATTCTTTTAATCTTACGTAATCAATCTGACAATGACATTTTGCTTAATTTATTTGACATGTAATCTATTTGATTTCTAATCTATTTGTCATGTATTTTTTTGTATTTATTTGATCAACTGGACATGTATTCTTTAGTTTGTTTGACCTTTTGACATGTATCTTATATTATTACTATTATTTAAAACTGTAATTTGTAAAATTTGTAAAAAAAGCATGATGACGTTTTGGGCATACTGTAAGCCAGTATGTACACTGTTTTAAAATATAAATAAATGAATTAATAACTAATTGTGTAAGGAAGGGCTCACCTCTACGTCCCGACTTTTAGCGACCTGTATGAAGCGTTCAATTCGCTCCAGCGCTTTGTCCTCTTTATCGTCGGTCACGCAGAACATACGCAGCTGTGCTTGACTTTCATCTGTTCGTTTTGCGTACACAATGAAACGAGCCATGAATGGCACGTGGATAGCTTCCCTATAAATGATTTCAATTGTTATCATCATCACTGAAATCAGGCCTTACTTTGCGAAGATTAAATAGATCAAAATATATAAAATTTATTTTCTTGACAAGCAAATTAATTTTCTTAACTTCTACTATCATCATGTTTTAAACAAATACAGATTACAATGCTTTATTTTAAATCTCTTTCTTTTGACAGACAATTTTTTTTATAGTATAAGGGTGGCAAATGAGAACACACCCCACCAGAGAGTCAGTGGTTGCTGTGGCACATAGACATCTATATCTATCCTCGATAACGAATCAATGTACGCATGCGTTGTCACCCGTGAGGACTAAGATGGAATGCCTCGTTTCCAGTAAAAAGGGTCTCTAGTCCTCTACACTCACCAAACGGAACACAGCAGGGTTAAGCTGCTATTTCACGCTGGTATTCTGTGAGAGCGTGGTCCTACCCCGATCGAGCCGACCCACTCGTGCTACAACAATAATATTATAGCTGCAGCGTGGCTCTACCACGTATTAGATGTAGACGAATTACAGGCCCGACTTCAGAAGCTTTTATTTGGAAATTATATAACGTAAAATAGTTAAAGCAAAACATAACTAGCGTACCCACGCAAATCAATTCATCCATCCAATAACAATTTTATTAAATTATTAATTTATTATTGTAATTAAATACAATATCTTAAAATTTCTTTGTTGCATAAATGGATAACAATATGCCATGAAAATTCATAAAATTTCGTATCTGTACTAACAGTATATAAAAGAATTATGTAAAAATGGAAATTTTTAAAGGATTCTTAAAGTCCCCTACTTTCTTTAAAAAACGGTTTCCAATTCAATACAGGTCAAACCGAAAATGCTTCAGGTCTTTTAAGTGGTCACTCATCAAAAGACACTTGCTTAAACCAAAGCTCGATAATCATTCAAATCATTTGACCTATTTTAAAGAAAGTTCTTATACTCAGACGATTTCTGTTAAAATTAAGATTTCTTGACGATCGAACGAACAAAAAAGGCAGCACCAGGTATAAATTAATACGTGTTGTCACCTATTAGAACTAGATTAGAATTGTTAAATTTACGCGAACACTACACATTGAATAAAACTGTATTTACGGATTTCGAGCCGAGCCATTCGTGCTACAAATATACTAGTAGTAGAGTTGGAGCATAGTTCTGCCACGTTAAAAGTACCTCCAATTAAAAACTGATTAAAAAGATATGTGTAATACATGTTTATCTATATACGAATATTTCTTTACATACCTATATAATTCAGTAGCCATTTTGGTAGCATCTTCTATATGTCGGCAGTCTATCAACCAATATCGTGCTGAGACTGTTGTAGTGAAAGATACGCAGTCGTTGACGAAAGTCAATGGCGTATTCTCGGTCACATCCTCCCAGTGCGCCCGGTTCGTCCCACCTTATATATTTGTTTTAACATTATAGAACAATAGGTCCAAAAAACTTATAATTTATGAATATAATAAAAGCTACGCAAGTTATATGCTTCTACTAGAATTGCCAATTTATTAAAAAAGCTTCAATAGCAGTACTTGCAGTCTTCTGCTGTTTTATCTGCCACAAAAGTTTGTTTCCTATCTATGCATGCTACAAACAGACTCGATAAAATTAACTCTACATCATTACGTTGTTTTAATAATGCAATATTTTTTGTATACTAATTCAAATATATATAGAGATAGTGTGGGGTTTATAAACAGTTTAATGTCAGTTTCGTACAATAAATGTTATAATATTTAAAAAAATGTTAACATATTACTAATACAGTAAGGAAGAGGTAACGAAACGAGAGGTAAGGACAAATAAAACAAAATATTTCCAAAACGGCCTATAGCAAACACACAGCAAGCATAAACAATACATCACAAAAGAAACGAGAACGAAAATTATTCTTATACATTTGTCATTGAAAAAAAAGAAAAAGATATCAGACGTGGCACATCGTGTTCTTATTACCTGTTTTCTGAAATTTAATTCTGTTTTTCTTTTTTATAAATAAACAAAATAATAATTATATTATCTTATAAACGAATTCTCGAAATTACGTGTTTGGTTTTCCAAAAAACAGATCTCTCGAAGGACACTGAAAAAATAAAATAAAATACAACCGACCTTATTGATGATGTAAATAATACAAAATAAAAATAAATAAAGATGATGTGAAGGAAACAGAACTGATAGGCCGTTTTGGAAATAAACTTGGATTAGTACAAGCAAATTAACAGAACTTAAGAAACGTTGACGCAGAAATATGAAGTGATGAAACCAATGAGGACCGCAACAAATTACCTAAACTAAGTTTAGAAGAAAGAATTGTGTTTCGTGATAAAGTTTTAATTATGTGCCATTAAATTGCCGATTTATCTAAGAGATCATTGTAAAATCTGTTTCTAAACCAATAATTACCAGTGTTCATCACAGTGCATATTTGATGTCCCAAGAATTGTCACCTACATAATATGATACAGATTGATAGTGAGTTGAGAAAGCGTAATAATTCAGCCCGTGCACAGAGGAGTATGTATGAGAAGCAAGAAATGGAAAGAAGCATTAAAAAAAGATAAAATAAATAAGTTAAAACCATGACAAGAATAAGAACAGAAAAAACCGTGGAGGAACATCTATAAGAAATGATGTATGTAAAGAAATATTAAAATATTGAAATAAAAAGGTAATGTGAAACTAAAACCGAGATTAACCCTGTCTGTAAGTTACTTGTAAATTATATTTTTTTTACCTTCGAGAGATCGTTTGCGAAAAACCCCTGTTGGTGTGCGTCCATTACGTGGTCCGCGTTTAATTTAGTTCCATAAACGGTGAGCGTGCAACACACACAAACACACGAGAACAAAGACAATGTAGACACGCACATAACGCACACACAGGGACACAGCCCTTTAGCTGTTAGTGTATTTGCCATAAGCGTATCATACATATATATTTTGTGTGTTTATTAAAATTTGTTCATTTTCGTTTTGTAATTCATTTATTTGTAGGATTAGTATCTACGCTAATTATTTTCTGTTGATCATGCTCATCCCTTTGTCAATAGAAACGGGATAAAGTTCTCTAAAATCGATAATGTATTTTAACTACTCTATGATTTACAAAGGAGGAGAATTTTCTATGAAATAGGATCAATTACAATAAAAATGTCTTCAATCTATCAATACACTATTATAGCTTAAATGTTACTATCTTCTACCGATGACGTCAGTTTAGAATGTAACTAGGTGTTCAATATACGAGTAGACTGTACGTTAATTGAGCTTCTTCTACATTACCGTGTTGTAATGGAATATAGGTTATACTTACTTTTGAAAAAATACTAGCACCGCTAGTGATATTACTAATACTCCCGGTAGCCACTCCAGGTAAGCTTAAAATGCTTGTGTTAGGAGTCGAACATAACAGTAGTCGAATGGCGGATTTGAACCTACGACTTTTGAGTTCGTGGTCCGCATTAGACTACTGTCGTTTTAGGTCACATGATAGTAGGTTAAAGTATAGTGCTTAAAAGCCTGATTGTACCTGCTTTATAGGCTCACTTACCTTATAGCCAAGCTAATATCATAGCGAATATAAGCCATAATCCATTGCAACACTTTAAATATCATTTAGATATCGGAAACGAATGTACCAATTAAAAAAAAATATTTTCAACCAAGTTGTTTGAAACATGTTCTATTTTATTCGTCTCCAATAACTACAATGATCGACTACTTACGTAGAAGCAAAACATGTGTTTACCTGATATAGAGCACAGCAACCGAAGAGTTGGTGCTGATGAGGTGCTGTACTGGTTGGTCATTCCCTGCGTGTGGGGGCGGGGGGCTGGCATACTTAAAGTGATCGCCTTGTGGAACTTGCGCCTCCTGGGCTCTACTGTTACCACAGGGGATACTGCCACTCCACGCCCAAGGAGCTTCGCGGTCAGCTCCGAATCAATGATTTGCGCCTGTTAAATAAATGTAATTATGCCTAAATAAAAAAAAATACTTACGGTTAAACTAATCAATTTAGTTTTATTGTATTTCTGCAGTTTTGCGTCTATACACAATAAAGATTTTGGGCATCAATAATTCCTTAAGCTTTTATATAATTTATGATCATTTTAACCTGTTTTATTTATTTATTTATTTACATATGGATCGTACATATTATGGTAAATATAAATATATGTCAAATATTATGTGAAGTAAACCAAACGTATAATTTAACAAGGATTGTTTAATAGATTTGAAGTGAAAATAATTATTTCAAGACCAAACGTGGTTGCAGATTTGTTCATGTTGGTGCATGGCAGAAATGTTGTGCAATTAAAAAAAAAAGAAACTTACCTTTTCGTGATTTTTTACAGAGTTTTCGGTGCTGTTTATATATTTTTTAAATAAATTCAAACAGTGATGAGCATGGCTCATTTAGGTTGGGAAGATATGGGTAGTGCAAAGCAAACATGAAAATATGAAATCACAGGAAAAGCACTCAAAAGGAATATTAAGAATCGTCATACATCTTAAGCTCAAACTTACGTCATTTTTCTCACACATGCGCTTCAAACCAAAACTTAAAAAGCTCGAAATATTAAAAAAATGCAGCATAAATAAAAACAGCATTTGCAGCATGCAACTCTCACGTTTGGTCTTTAGGAATAAAGTTCATAATGGCATAAAAACACTCATTATTAAAATAACAAAAAGCGCAAATTGTAATTACCCAATAAATTTAGCAACCACCTTAAAAATACATGTCATACTTAACGATACGTCACTCCAAATTGCATTAATAAGACATATCTTAATACTTATATCTACATATCTAAGAAATATTTTTGATTAACAAGCTTAAATCGTACATTTCTATACATGCTGGATTTTAACCTAAAGACCAACTAGAGAAACTATTTCAAAACAAACTCTTCGCGTCCAAACGCTGTGTGAGAAAGTCTCAATGGTGATTTCATACATTTCAAATTCACTTCGAGAAAAAACAAGTTTACATTTTATATTATTTTAATTAACTTTTACAGCAATGCTACTGAGTACCTTTAAGACAATTCTAAATTTATTGGGTACGACATTATCCCTATGGGAGTAATGCATATTTTGAACATAATTAGACTTACTACTAAAAACAAACCAAATTTTATCTTTCTGTAATGTAAAAAATCTAATCTATCTGTAAACGTTATACGAACACTAATACGTTCCGCTACTAATGGGTTAATACTTTAACTATTACTGATATAAGATTTTGTTTGAGAAGCTTTCGATAATTAATAAAAACGCTAGTGAGGAGTACACACGCAATACTTGCAGACTAACACTAGAAATTAAAACTCATTTTCGAAGAGTGAACAGCCGCTCGAAATCCATCATTCCACATTTTCCAGCGCTTGAAAGTTAAATTAATATTATTGTGTTGCATAAAAATGTGCTGAAGAATCTCCTACCTGAATATGATGTCATTTACATTGTCTATTATGTAATCTTTGTTTCCTTGAAAATTCTTTGTGACAGTCACTTTTACAGTTAATATAGTAAAATAAAAACAAATACATGTGAGCCTCCAATCATTCCTCATCTTAATATGGTATCCCTATATTAGTATTACGTGATTTTATACATACTAATATTATAAAATACTGTTAATATATTATATTTATATGAGTTTTTACCCTTAGTTTTTGATTTGGAATTCTCAATCAAACAGTGATATGGCTGAGATGATACGGGCAGAATTATTTTGAGAGTTACCACAAAATAATAGTAATAAGAAGAAATAGATGTAAGATTTAAATGATACTTCTGATTATTTTCACATATTTTGAAATAATCACGGGCATATATTTTTTTTATTTCCGTGGATAAAAATTACAATACTGAAAATTATATTACAAAGTGCTTGTAAAAGTATATGATGTTACAACTTTGTAAAAATTATTGAACTTGTTTGAATGAATTATTTGACGACAGCAAAAACAAAATTCGGAAGAAAAGCAATTACGCGAGCAATTTTCATGATGAACTGGAAATTTAAAAGCGGATTTGACTTTTGTTACAATTCATCGAACATATGTTTCATGTTTTGAAGTTATATGGATTATTTGGTTGACGAAATTTTAGCAATCAACCTTTCATTTCTGTCAAATTGGTTCTTTTTGTCTTTGAAACACTTAAAGTTTGAATTCGACATATGACGTCTAAATCTTTCCCTAGGGGAGCCTCTATCTTGACTATGAATTCCAGTGTTAGAATATATGCAAGTCTACTGCAATGTGCACTACGCCTATTCTTAGCCACACTTCCATGTTTTTATTTAATATATTTTTATGTCTATTATGACAAGGTTAACAAATTTATTCTATAGTTTCCACGATCTCAATCAATTATCCTTTAAGGCAATATATAGATGTTATTGTCAAGATAGATTAGAAGATAGATTAGATCTTTTAACATAAAGATATGTTATTCAAAGAATATATAAGACATTTTCAAATTTAAAATTTATAAGACACACGCATAAAGTTTATATTTTATAAGTTACATTTAAAATTTCACTAGCAAACTTGGTAACTATAAGTTTTGAAGTTAGCTTTAGCTATATATAATATATTATTATAGGTATTAAAGTTAATACTTGTTATTAATATTATCGTCATATTATCGCTTGGCAATCATACATCTTTGAATTTTAATTTAAAACTAGCAATTCACATGAGTATTCCATTTCTTTAGGAAATAATAAAGGATTTTAAAAGATCACAATATGAACAATTGAATTGCAATTTTCTTTGTAAAAGATTTGATCTTTAAGTAGTCATAGCTTTTAGTCTTTCTACGATCGCAAGATCTTTAAATACATTTTTGATATGAAGCTAGTATGTGGACCACCAGATGTATTCCTATTTTATATGCTTTTAAAGCAGCAAGCGGTCTTTTGCTTTGGTTTTAATAGCTCTAATACCAAAGTATTGATACAATATTTTGATTTTATTGATTAACGTAAGTAGTCATTTATAACACTAATTAATATTAATAACTTATTAGTATGATTAGGTTCATATATTTCAGGCGATATAATTTAGGTCGATAACTAGGCATTATTTTATAAATAAGTATTTGGTTTTTTTGAAAATATCTTGTCAATTTTTACGAAATTCACAAAACTTTAGTAGCAATAAATCGAAAAATTATTCCTTATGGAAGGAGTTACGTTTTAAAATAATATTCATTTTCTTATTTCGTTGACCGTTAAAGATTTTGTTATACCCGTGTTGTTATTTATTAAATTTACATTACTGAGTACAAACTAAATCACATATTTGGTAAGATAAGAGTCAAAAGCAGTTCAACAGAGTTTCATTGCGGGTATGAATATAGCGATACGTCAGAAGTGCTGAAAATACCGTAGTTATTTCACATACTTAATTGCAAGTTTCAACATTAATTTTCTTTCAACGTCGACAACTGGTAGAAAAGTAGTAAAATTGGAAATAAAAAATCAAGCCAGCATCGGTTGCTTGTGTTATTTGACATTTAAAGTATGATTACTGGAGTGCGTAATCTAACTACGTAGTATTTTTATAGAAGTAAGGGCACACAGTCCACCTGCTGGTATGTGGGTCGATGGTTTACAAACACCTTCTCTTTTCTCGATTAAGAGTCAATTTGGAAATTAATTGTAATCCCAGAGGACTAAGATTTAATGCCTCGTTACCAATAAAAGAGTATTCGATTCTCATTACTTACCATACGAAAGATACTTATCATCATGATGCTATTTTTACGTTGGTAATCTGTGTGAGCGTGGTCCCCGGTCAAGCCGAGCCATTCAATTGAGATTCAAGGCCCTATCACGTACCTATAAATCTTTTTGTTAATCGAATTGTAAAATAAAAAAATATGGCAACTATTTACGCTTTGACTTTCTAAGTCACTTGGAATATTATAGATCAAGTAGAGATACGTAAAACACCTTATATATGTATTTAACTTATGGGTTCCCGAAACGGTCAATTGCGACAATATCTACTTGTATGTATCTAATTCTACGACACTATTTACTACGGTATTGACAGCAAATCGCAAAACAAATACAAATGATTGCAAATGGCAAACGCTTTAGCAAGGAATCCCATATCTGCGTTTGAAATCACAATATTTATAAGTGGCTCACGTGGCTTCGCATCATCAGCATTTTACGTTTCAACAATCGACTGAAGAGAACTCAAATGGCCGCCTCCTCCTCAAGTCACGTAAACATTAACAATCGCGATTGATCGTTTCCGACATGCTATTACCCTTGAAGGTTCTATAACGTATCTAACACTATCACATGGATACACACTAGTAATCTAAGTGCGAAGTAAAGTGAAATGGATATAAATTAAATTTGGCATCATCTTTTGTACTATTGTTAAATTACATAATGTCTTATTGCTAATTAGAACACATTGTCGTGATACGCAAGTACTTACAAATTACTATTGCTATTACTAATTTTAATTCAGTGTGATTAATGGCAACGTAATAACAGAAGTAATAAAAGTGTATATGCTTCGCTTAAATCATTATAAACATCAGTTTTTAAATACTACCCGTGCTATTAAGCAATGGGGTTGAAATGGCGGCGCATCTATTCATCTCTCGCTCGCACACTGTCACTATCTATGCTCACACCCGCCGGTAAAGACTGCAAAAAATACGTTGTGAAATGCGTTTTTCACAACGTATTTTTTGTATATTGTATATATAATAATAACAAATACCGTAAACCACAAAAAAAACAGTCCAGTTTTGCTAAGTTT
Organism: Parnassius honrathi; assembly: GCA_018247895.1. Taxonomy (NCBI): domain Eukaryota; kingdom Metazoa; phylum Arthropoda; class Insecta; order Lepidoptera; family Papilionidae; genus Parnassius; species Parnassius honrathi. Next base: position 12,680 of record DWHP01003360.1, read on the forward strand.
TATTTAATAGGGCGTGAATTGGGAACAATTCTAGTCCGAATCGATGTTTATCAAAAACACAAAGTTTTTATTTTCAGTTTTTTAAATGTATCATTGAAACTGTTCCAAAATCTTTCTTTAATTTGGACTGATAAGTTTGCGTTTGCGTTAATCCTTACAGCACTAAAATATAAATATGCAGTTAAACACTTAATTTTTTTTAATTAAGCTTCCACCATAGTCAAATAAGCAGAAGAAAATAATTGTACATGTATTTTTCTGCCAAATTTCGGATAAAGCTTACAAAAAAATCTTATATCCATAATGTAATGGTTGCTTAATATGTTCTTTACATACATGTCGTATAACCATTAAAACTATCCGTAATTAAATTTAATTTTCAAAAAAGAATTTTAAAAACAGAGTTATACCGTCGACCGTCGACTACGTCGGTTTAGCCCTACGAGGACTTTACCCTAATAAAGTAACATTGTGGTGTTGTGTTGTGACACAACAGGACATGATGCCGGAAATCGATTTTAATTTATATTTTAAATGTAAGCCGCCTCTTCGCTTCTAGTTTTTGGTCGCAACTGGCGGGAAACAAAAGTGTTCCGAAATATATCAGTGACTAGTCACTGACGAGTTGACAGGTTCGGGTCGCCTTATATTACGTCTCTATAGAGTTAAGCGCTCGTAGCTAGTACCCTACACTTAAAATGATTCATTCAGAGCATTCGGGATTCGGTCGGTTTTCGACTCATTCACAATTCACACCAATCACGAGTTAAAAAGGTTCCGTCAATTGTTT
>DWHP01003361.1:0-13468 GCA_018247895.1 Parnassius honrathi
TCGTCCTTCTGGAAATGTTATTAGCTCACACGTTCTGTCTCTCATTTTGTGGAAAATAAGATATCATGAAAGCTTTAAAATATTTTTTTAAATTTAAAACAAAAAAATTGTAAATATTAACAACTCTTCCAAAGTTTTAAATACTTTAGGCTTAGTATCCTAAAATTACGTCAATGTGTGCATTTATTGAACTATTATTATGAATTAATTACTATGCTTATGAATTAAATTTAAATTACATCTTTCTGCATAAATATTAAGATAATTTATATAAATTAAAATAAGCAGTTTTCACAAATTTCCCACTTTAGTATACATACATAGTTATCTGTTTTTTTTAAGTGTTCTCAAGGTAAATATAAATTTAAAGCTTCTTTACTTAACTCCTATTTAGATCCTTTTATTTACTTTATTCTACATAAAATGATTAGCATTCAAATTAAACCTGAGTAAATGCGAAATTATTAAGCTCATTTTAGGGAAACAAAGTTGACAATTAATAATTAGAAAAGCGTGACACGCGTGTTTGATTCGTATATTGTATAAATCGCTGAACACTGTTCGTTAGATATTCAAACAATGATATCATTAGCGCTGTAATCGCTGTAGCATTCAACAACGAGTCGGACGTTATTGCAAAATGTAATCGTGTTTGATCAAATAACAAGTTTTGATTTAGAAATCAATTCAAATATTCTGCGTAAAATTTACCTTTTCTTGCCAAAAACAGAATAACAAAGGAAATTCTATCTTTGTTTTTTTTTTGCGACCATATAAAAGTAGTAACTTTTTTTAACTTTCAGTTATAAAAATACAAGCGAGAAATGTATATAATGGTATTGAAGTTAAAATGTGTATCATTATTTCAGTTACTACAGATATTCACATGTTCCCTGTTGCACATACACCTCCCCCTAGGAACGAAAACTCTGAGACCTCCCGTCTTACCTGTACACTTTGCTTACTGGTACGAAGCTGCCACTAGAGAATATTTATGTACGTAGAATAATAGAATTTCGTCTCTCATTCTATTTTATTTTCATTATTTATCGGATTTCTTTTAAAAATCTAACAACATAAGTGTGTGGTCTAAGAATTTCAAAGGAAAACCGATCGAACAGACAAAATGATGGAAAGTTGATTTAAGTATCTTATGCAATAAATTAATATTATAGGAATAGAATCAGGCATACATTTGTACCACATGTTTATATGTAAATACCTGATATAAAAATAGTATCAAAACAACCTTTCATTACCGGTGTTTCACGTATTTTTGAGTGTTCTTAAAAAGAGCTTTCTAATTTTATCAGATACAATCATAATAAACTTATGAGTTATCGTCATCGTTACAGCCATTCACAAGTCCACTGCTGAACATAGGCATCCCCCAAGAAATGTCACATAACACGGTCCTGAATCATCTGCATCCATCGATTTCCTGGACTTATGAATTATAAAATTTAATGTTAATAAAAATAAACCTTTAAAATATAATATTCAAAAAATTGTATTTAAATTAGCATGGCTGTAAAATAATATGACGAAGAACGAAGCGGTCACGTGAGCTAGCGTGCGTGTCGCGGGAGCACCTGTCAATAATCACCGGCTATGGTAACAACGGTCATAATTGGCCACCGAGTGAAATTGCAACCAGCAACGGTTTGTTTTCGTGGAAAATATTTATCAACAATGGTGGATCTACTGCATTTCGTTAACTCCGTTATTCATTTAAATAATTGCTGCTATTTGAACGAAATATGAAAATGTTGATACAGTATACTCGTTTATATTTTATGATGATAAGGATGTGTTTCTATGTCAAGACGGTTGAAGGTCGTGGCTTACTACACAGAGTACCTACCTTGGACTCGATGGTAGAAAAGGATTCGTACCGTCAGATATATTTTTAAAGCAATCTCGAGTGATTCTAATGCAACAAAATCTGCACGCTGCGAAATTAAAAAAAATATTTCGAAGATTTGAAGTCCACCATCACGCATTAAGTTGTTTCCATTCTCACTTCCTGCTACGTAACCCTTCTCATAAATTAATGAGGTTTGTGCTTAACAGTGGAAAGTAAATTTTATTACTTATTATAATATTGTCTCCACGCATAGTTATGAATGAAATAAACTGCTTATTTTTAAACGATTCTTCGCTTATCTTGCATACTCAATGATTATTTATACTTAATGATTCCATCCCAAAAATTATTATCGGTTTTCGGTCTTATCGTACGATACGAACAAGTGAGTATAGGGTTGGTATTGTTTTACTATTAAGGATTCTTCTGTGTAGATACCGGATATCTCTTGTATTAATTTTATCCTCTTACTTTTCTTATTTTAACAAACTGCTGAAGTTAAGTAAATTATTTATTAGAATCCACCCTAATAACTCAGACTCTTAAAACCCTTTAAGCCTTGCGGTTGTATGGTATTAGTGAGATGAGATATGAACAGTGTGTGATGTGAGTGTAAGGTTGGTTTCCTCATATTAATAGTGCTTCCATGTCGTGTATCATTGGTAGGGTATTATTTGTTTTATATTACAGGTTGCGGCATTCCATACATCTTTCTATGTAACTTCAAACTAATCATCAAGCAAATTGCAGGCTCGTTTTTCATAAAATATACTAAGTTCATCTGCTTTTATACATGCCTTAGTCTTTCGATGTGTTAAGAAATTAACAGTCCTATCTTTTTATTTCTGGCTGCGGTGAAAACCTTCTGTCAAGTAGTCTGCGACCTATTTGTCAATAAATGTTACGAGTTTTCCAGTTCTATCGCAATATATATTATATTAAACGCCGCTTTCTTAAAAGATATTTTTTGATATTTAGGTAATTCTTTATTATAAGTAATATTCAATTTGTTCTATCATTTTCGAATGGTATTTGCGCAGTTTTCTCTCTATATTTTATTGGTAAGTAAAAACAATACAATATGAAATATGGTTCCGAAAGTAACATAACGTGAACAAAAAACATGAAAGTTTTTTAAAACTTTTTTTACGATATAAGGTCAGTACGATGATTAGCTACATAACTTACACAGAGATAATGGTCACAATGGGGTACCCTATATATACCACCAATAAACAATTCACAACGTCGCACTGTGAAGGCTTAAGGTGATTTTCCATTATTTAAAAAGTTCAAGATATAAGTTCATACTGTGTAGATCGGAACAAAAGTTAAATTTTTATCTATGGTAACCGCGGTTAACTATGACATTCGGACGTTGAACATCTCAGCACCCCCCCCCCCCGTGATCATGGGTGCTGTAAAGTGCTCGAAACGTCGGGTATTTAAAAAGTTAAATATACACGATAAAATCCGTAAAAATTAGTATTATTTAAAACGTCTAATTCGTATTGTATAATTATGATATTGTATTAGTATATGGTAAAATGTATACACAACATTAAAAAAACACATTTTTTATAGGTTTGGTTGGTATAGTAATACCTCATTAATTTACCTATACTGTCTATATTATATTTTTGTGACCCTTGACATTGTAAAATTTATTTAAAAAAAAAGTCCCGCTGGGTTTCTTTCTGGTTCTTCCTAGGGCAGAGGTTTTTTTTTCGAACCACTGGAAACGTGAACTATTGACTTTAAATAAGAATTACTTGTAATCTGTATTGAATAAAAAATTATTCTATTCTATTCTATGTCACTGCATTAATAAAAAGTGTTAATTTTTTATTAAATTAAAGAAGTTATCTTTTCATTAAATTACAGTGACAAACGAACTTAAAATCCACATGATGGTGAGTGGCTACTGCCCATGTGCCAGTGGCCATGGATGCCTGCAGCAAACTTTAAGCAAAGAAGGTCTGATACATTGTCACCTCTGAGGACTAAGATGGAATGCCTCACGGCCTGTAAACACAGACTGCCTGCAGACGCAGCAGTACAAGCACTGCTGTTTTGGGGACAAAAATAGGTATGAGGGTGTCGCTTATCAACTCGTAATGAGTTAAAATGATTGACCTGTGATTTTCGAAGTAAATGGATAGGCAGACAAATAATTATCGCAAAATGATGTGTGCATGTATTTAAATTTCTTTATTACCTCATATCTTCCAAACGTCTGAACAGATTTCGACAGTTTAGTTCGTTAATTTAATTTAAACTCATAATTTTTTTTCGGATATAATTTGCAATTGTTTCATGCCTGCTACTTAACTTAATGCAGATATTTAACTTAGTCTTTTAGCTCAGAATATAGTCTGTTAAGCGGGAATAGAGTTTACTTTGTTTATGGTTTATTTTAATTTTGTTTTCTATTTTCAATCTTGTTTCAGTCTTTTAAGTGTTTTAATTTTGAATTATCTTTTTTGCAGTTAGGTGTTTGATAATTTTAATTATTTATATTATTTTAAGTCCTATCTGATCCGTCATGATTCTATGAACTTTGAAGTATTTATTTAATTAACACAATTGAAACAGATCAGATAGAGCGTAGTAACCACGTTGTGTAGTTTCAGTGTTAGAACATCCATTACAACATACCGATCCGTCGGCGTAGTAAGTGGCAATAGAAGAAAACAGAAACAGGAGTTGTGTAGCAGTATCTTTTCGACAACAACTCAAAATAATAGAAAACTTGGGTTGCCAATGGGCTTGCCAAGCGTGACAACTGTAGCAAAATCTAGGGGAATTTTCATGCAATCCACTGAAATGAGCCATATTGATCACTGGACTTATAGGCTGTAATGGATGAGATGAGCGTACGATATATTTATTAGTCTGTTGCTTAGAAATGAAATGTAAAATTTTTATTTTCTTTCCAGATCACATACGGGAGTTTTCGTGTGGCAATCTGTTTTACCGTACATTATTTATGAATGAAGAGAGCAATACGCTTTACGTGGGCGCTATGTAAGTGCGATTTTCTATTTTAGTAATGTGTTGTAATTTTCATAACTTTATAGCATGCATTTTTGCTACATGTATTCTATTATTTAATACATTCGTAAGGGGTAGAAACTAGTGGAAATATTACTTCAAAATTATTATACGGGTAAGATATTAAATGTTTAAATTTTGTGACCAAACATATAGGTATGTATTCGTTTTTTATTTTATTTCGCATTTTTAGATTAATTTTATTATTTAAATGATCTTTTAATTCAAGTACATTGACTAATTCTATATCAGGTCTTCATTCTTAAATACTTATTTTCTGTTTATTAAAGTTTGTCGATATTACATCAGAAGCTTAGTTTTTGAAAATAATAAAGGTGTAAGAGTGGACGTTCAAGCAAGTGGGTCTAAGCACTCGTAGAATTACTTTGGCGGAATCTCTCGCCCACTGCGCCTACAGTGAACTTTGTACTCTACAAACGAGTAGGGATTTCCCGATCTACCCTTAATTCTACCCCTCCACCATCGATGTGTGACACTCCGCTAAAGTGACGCAAACTTTTGCTCACTCTCGATCCAACCGGTATTTTATAGACGCGCGGTCAATCTTGTCAAGATTACGGGAATGTAAAATCATTTTTTTAAAACTATTTAAAATCTATATTATTTCTTATTACAATTATAGTTATAATTATTTAATTAATACGTCTTGACAGAAGTCGATGTCAAGACCAAGTGGCCGCTAACATGAGCTCTGCCTGATACCTCGTGCGACCAAAAACGCGGCCTCTACAGTTACTGGATACTGTCTAATGCTTATGCTGCTTATGCTATGGTCTTGTGGTTGCATAACTCCTACCTCTCTAAGAGCGAAATTATCGGCTTCAGTGCTTTCAGCTGTTGTCCGACGATTCTGCCATCCGTTAACTAAATTACTTTTATATTTTCTTAAAACACTAAAGATAATAACAATAGGTAAAATAACGTAGAGTGATATAGTAGCTAAGCTAACACCTCTAACCGTTATCACACTGTTATCGCTTTGATCACTATGTTCACTACCACAGAATTTAAGATTTTGATTCAACACATAATATGCTAGATAGATGTTTCAGGTCGTTTAAAGCTAAGCCTTTCAGGTTAACAGCTCCAGTATCCGTCAGGCTCAGGTGATCCAGTCTTGGTAAGTTTATTACTGGGGTCACTCTATAGCCAAATTCCTTAGCAAAGTATAGGCGGTGCAACAATTTATAATTATCTATGAAGGTCTCACAATCCTCACTAATTTTTATAATATATGTGGCCAAAAGTGATACTTCAGTTATGTTATCTTGGCATTTGTTGGTTAATATTATTTTATAGTTGGCGTATATAATCGTATTTATAGGGTCGATAGACTGGATTTTGACATTCTCAAGATCAACGAGCTGAGGTTCGTATAGTGTAAGATTGTTTTGAGAATTCATCAGTTTGAACAACTGTGTTTCTAGGATAGGATACCATGTTGAAGCTCATACACAGCGATTCATCCGTCGCTATTTCGGCGCACGGCTAAGAGACTGGTAAGTATTGTGAACCTTTCATCAAAATGTAAGGATACTTGGGATTCATTACAGACGTTTTTTTTTCTAAGTGCATCGAATACAGTTAATGGGTATAATTTGTAATAATTGTAATTGAAACTATCAGTAAGTGGAACTTCCATCAAGTGCGTAATCCGGTTTGCTTTCATGTAAGCTTATATAACAATAGTTCTTTCAATCTTTATTAAATTCTCTACATTTACAGAGTATACTAGGTTATCGACTTTAGCTATATCATTAAATATCACTAACAGTTCAGATGAAATAATAATGGATTGGTGTAATACTGAAACTTTACTAAAAGCTAAAGCGGTTTCTATTTCACTGTTTAAGGTAAATACTACGGAAGTTACTAACAAACATATTATACCTGCCTAAAATATATGTATTATAAATCGAATTTTTTTTGGTAGCTATGTATTTTACTATTCGTTCAATTCTTTTTAAACGTTCATCTAATATTAGTTCATTTTCATGCAAAGTTTCTGTATTATTCGCCAAGTTATGCAGCATTTTAGAAACAACGGTGATTTTACTATCAACACTTAATTGATTGTTCTTTAATTTAGATATAACGGAATCGTATCTAAGATCATCTTCGTAATCTAAATATTGCCGGTGATTGCTTTATTGACTGATCCTAGGGGATCTATGAGACCTCTTTTAAATCCATTGGATGGTACAAGTTGCAATAGTTAACTTGCAAGAATAATCAGCTTAGGTTTTCATGGTTTAGAATTCATTCATAATCATAAGGTTTATTTATATCAACTAACCTACTTAAATATTTAAACTTAATAATATCGAAATCTAAATTTTCTTTAATTCCTAATAAGTTTACTTCTTTCACTATAAGCCACCTGTTTGTTTGCTTAAAAGCTTGACCTTCTTTTACAGGAAGCAGGCCCGGGTTGCAGTCAATTTTTTGAAATTGAAGACTGCGGGTCCGAAGTATATGAGCCATAGTCAGGATGACCACGCACCACCTGTGGAGGTTGTTTAAAATTTTTAATAGGGACCTTTGTATCCCGCTCACCTACTTTAACAGGAACGATATTACGTTCTGCAGGACCTTGTATAACAGCTTTCCTGTATCTAGGTTTGTTCTTACTTTTTCTAATATTGATGTCCTTTACGTACGCTATTTGCCCTTCGTTGAGTACTACCTTTGCTTCTCCTCCTTTCCTTTCCCTAGCCTTTTCCTTTTGTTCAATTATTCGATCAGAAATATACTTATATAAATAGTTAGTGCGTTTTACAGCTGTTGTGTAGAGGCTCTATCGAAAACGTTTTCAAAAACCTTTCCAGAAGCAGTATGCCTAAAGCAGACTTCAAACGGAGTTGAACCGTTAGCCAAATGTACTGCGTGGTTAATAATCCATTAAACCGTAAGTCATAATTGAAGCTGCATCTTTAAATTTCTGCTCATACTTAGCAATACGATATATTTCAATTATTGTTGAATGAAAACGTTCTATAATGCCCGTGCAATCAGTATTATTGGGTGTTGTTATGTGAAGGTCTATTTTATACATATTCGAAAGCTCTCGCATTAGCTCATTGTTAAACTCTTTTCCAGGGTCGCAAATTATCTTTTTAGGTACACCATAGAATAAGAAGTACTTTATAAGGTCTCGAACTACCTCAGGTGTCGATCTACTTGAGATTTCAAATGCTTGAACTAATTTACTAAAAGCATCGAGTAATGTGAGAAAATAGATCTATGAAAACTTCTGTCTGCGTTAATTGTCGGTTTAATTAGTTTTCTATCATAGTTTGAAATGTTGCAGCCGAAACTGTTTCCTGCATATTATCCCGAAAATAGTTCCTACGTATGCGCGTACCATGGTTTTCTTATACCGCGGTGACATGTTTACTCTCGCGATGTTTTAGAATTATTTCCCTACGTTCGGCCTCGTCTTCAACGTAAACGATGCGCGTAGTACACTCGAAGAATTCTACAGTGCCCTTTTTAAATAGTTCAATGACAATTTTGCAAAATTCTTTTCTATGTGATTCGTCCTCAAAGTAAAAGTAAAAGTATTTAATTGGTTTTATATATTCTTTTAAAATGGTTTAATTAAGTTTTCTTTATTGATAGGTAAGAACACTTCTAAAATATTGTGCCTTTTATTCAAAACATCTTTTACTTACATTTCATTCCTATACCAAGTGAATATAAGTATCTGATTAGGTTTAGTATCTACAGCTTCCCTTAATATAGGTATACCTATAGATTATTATTCTAACGCCGAGTGTACTGCTTCTGTGCTAATAGAGGGTACGGGATAAGTTTGTTCTGTTATATCTATTGGATCAGCTGCTGAAACAGTAGCTGATAGGTCAGACACAGTTATTTCTCGTTTGGTTTATTAAGCTTTGCTATACGGTAAATTTCCTCGGTCAAGCTGCCTATATAGCTTTTAAGGTTTTTGTCTGTATCGTATACGTTCACTTGCATCGAATTTATGTCACCGTCGGAACCTAATGCGTTTAGTTTGATACGAGATAGGGCCGGAGGTCAGCGTTAGTGTTCTGCTTTCCATTTTTGTATATAACCCCAAAATCAAATTCTTGTAAACGTAGTCGACATCTTGTTAATTTACTACTGGGTTTTTTGAGTAAATTAAGCCAGGCAAGAGGTCGGTGATCAGTATATACGTAAATTTTTTGTCCGTACAGATAGGGTCTGAAATATTTAACTGACCATATAATGGCTAGAAGTTCACGTTTGATTGTGCTATACTTTGTTTCAGTGTCACTTAGGGTACTACTGGCATAGGCGACTGGTTTTTCAGGACTAATTGCCCCTTGATAACACGGTGCCTAATGCGACAGAGGGCTCATCTGTTGTAAGTATGTAGGGTTTAGATGGGTCTGGGTATTGTAAAAGAGGTGCATTAATAACTAACACCTCACATTTCTCAAAAGCTTCTATATATGATTTGTCAATAATAATTTTATTCCTTTTCTTTAAATGAGAAGTAAGGGGTTGCGTTATTTTTGCGAAATCTCTAATGAAACGGCGGTAACAACCTATGAGTCCCAAGAAACTTTTTATAACGGAAGTGGGTAATTCATTATTGGCTTTACTTTATCGTCGTTTGGTTTTAGTTCATTTTTGGTAATACGTATGATCTAGATAGAGGACTTCTTTCCGCAAAAACTTAGATTTATCAAGTTGCACCTTGAGGTTAGTCTATCGTATTCTGTCGAAAATCATGCGCAACTTTTCAATATGTTCTTGGAGACTTTGAGTAGCCACAGTTATGTCATCTAAGTATACTAAACAGTGGATCCGGTGCAGGCCTCTTAGAATGTTGTCCATTGCGCGTTGAAAGGTTGCCAGCGCTGTCTTTAATCCGAACGGCATCCTTAGGAACTCGTAATGGCCAAACTCAGTGCTAAACGCATTTTTTGTCGATCACTTTCATTAACTTCGATCTGATGGTAACCGCTTGCAAGATCTTATGTCGAGAAGTATGGATATTTGCCTAATTTATCAAATATGTCGTTTATATTTCGTGGATATTTGTTTCCTACGGTCACTTCCGTCCGTTAAGTCGTCTGTAATCGATTACCATAATGAATTTATGTTCCTCAGACGCGTCAAGCTTTTTAGGTACCAAATGGACTGGGGCACTCCAAGGAGAGAAATATTCTTGAATGACATTGTCTTCCAAGAGTTTCTCTACTTGCCTCTTTATTTCCTGCGCTTGAGCGGGTGGTTGTTTGTACGCTATAGTATGAATTGGGTCTTCATTAACGGTACGGATAAATTGTTTCACTTTATTGGTAAACGTCAAAGGCAATTCGTCACAGTAAAAGATGTCTTTGTATTCCATACAAAGTGCAAAAATAGTACTACTTTCTTCCTCATTCATGTGTCCTAGTCTTAGTTTACCTAAATTTTGTAAGAGGAGTTGGTCAATGTCGGTATCAGTTTTATCTACAGGGGCATTAACTAGGGTTTTCTCAATGTCCATAAAAATCTCATTTTGAAAAGGTCGTATCACGGTCAGGGTCATTTCTTGTTCGAGAGTATTTTGGATAACGGTTGAAGCATATCCGTTATTGCAAGTAAACAATAGCACTTGGCGTTCTAACACCTTCACAAAACTACTTATAGTTAAATATGGCTTCTCCTGAATGTACATCTGTTGGTAGTTTAACACGTAATTCTGATCTAGGCGGTAAAATAAAAATGTGATTTTCAAAATTATGTACAAGAGGAATATTTGTAAATTTTGTCGAAAGTATATGACGCTTTAAATCGATGGCAGCCTCTAATTGTTTTAATAGGTCATTACCTATTAGGCCATCACAACGCGAATCTACATTATACATATAGAATTTTGTATATTCGGGGCTTTTAAATGTGGGTGGTAGCGGAATAACTATGACTTGAATATGGCTACTTGTAGTATGTGTACTGACAAACTCGAAGAGTTCATTAAACGCAGTACGCCTTGCGTGGGCTTATAAATGAACGTGTGCTATTTGTGTCCAGCATGAATTTAAAATCTCACTCGGGAATATATATAAGGTAATTTTAAATTAGAGTCACAATTTAGTCCTATAGTTTCGGGGGTTTGGTTGATGCGTTTATGTGAAAATTTTCCATGGTCTTAATATTATTCGTATTTGTCGCATTGGTTTCAGTTTCCTGGCTTACAGTTTCTTCAGATTGATATTCAGGGTAAGAAGAAGGTAGAAACGTCATTAGATATTGATCGGATCAATAGAGGGTAAGAAGCGTCATTAGAATATTGATCGAAGTAGTACGGGTTTTCGTAGTAATAAATGTCATCATTATAATCATTCTCGTTTAATTATAATTCATTTAACCTAAAACCTTGTTGCGGTCGTGCTCCAGGTGCCGGGCGCATCGATACATCCCTATTAATTCGCGGTTGGTTATGCTGAGAGGCATTACTATTTTTGTTGTATCGATGCTGCATACCGACGCATGCATGCATGTTGAGGACGCATTGAAGATAAATGCTGAAGGCCTACAGGTCTATAGCCAAATTGAATTGGACGATATCCGAATTGTATTTGGTTGTTATTAGGTGGTCGATTATAATTTCCGAAACTGCTAAATTCTCGCTGCTTACTTACCTTGAGTGTGAAGCGGCATCTGCACCTGCTTATTCGATGGGATCCCAAAATTGTATCTAGGTGGCTGGTTCATTTGCATGAGCTTAAAAGTAGAAGAATGTTGAGTTTGAGTGTTATTACCGAATTTAAATGATGGCGATGTTTTATGCGATTGTGATTGAGATGCGATATTGGATCCAGCCATTTTGTTTCTTATTTGGTACTGACTATGAAAGTTAACTTCTTCTTATACAGTCATAGCGCATCCTCCAATGAATTTTGGTCCTTGATACGCACTCCTCTAACTAACTTTTCCAGTAAATTGTACAGGAAAACGTTTAATAATGTATTTTCACAAATACCCTTTTTACTACAGCGCATATTTGAGCCCGACAACCGATTAACTTTACCTATTAAAATTGATCTCATAGATTGAATCCAACAGCAAAAATCTAAACACTTTCCCCGGGTTTAATTTTTAAGGTCTCAAGTTTGATATTTAAATACTTCTCACTTCGTGAGTCTCCAAAATGCTGAACTAATAATTGCTTAAGCTCATCCCACGTTTCTATATTATCGCGCTCACCGACTAATGCAGCTAGCTGCATTGCCGATAAGGCGGCTTGTTATAGTATTCATCTCGTACAAATTCTGTTCCGTTGTGCCATTAAATTTAGTTATAACATGTTCACATTTTCTTAAAAATAGATTTAAGTGACGTTCATCTACATCAAACATAGGGTTGATTTTAATCATTTCACCAGGAATAAGTCCAATATTCTCCATAATTATGTACTAATTAACACACACAAACAATAAAAATGAAATGTAAAAGAAATGTAAATACCTAAATGTCATACAAAATTATTAAGGAAAAAAATGTATATGCTTAATAAAACTATTTCTTTGTAAAACTAAAATTTGTATGTTCTGAAAATAGGTAAAACTTAAATTATTTATTACATACAATTTTTTTTAACTGCTTAACCAGTATACGTTAAAATGAGAGAAGTTCGATCTCAAGATAACAGAACGTCGAAGTAGTGGAAAGGATTGTGAAAAGTTTTACTCACCAGCAATCAGCTGCTCTCATGGTTCAGGATAAGCTGCGCTTCCTTGACAAATTTCTTTTGGTTCAAGGATCGTCTCGGTTTTTTTTCGCGCCGCGGACCTCCGATTCCGACGGATTTTTATATTGAATTCGCGAAAGACGCAACACTACAGAAGTGTAACGATCCCACCGCCTGCGCCAGTCAAGATTACGGAACGTAAAATAATTTTTTAACAAAACTATTTAAAATCTATTTTATTTCTAATTACAATTTTAATTACAATTATTTAATTAATACGTCTTGACATTGACTTCTGTCAAGACGTATTAATTAAGTAACTGGAAGTGGCCGCTACCATGAGCTCTGCCTGATACCTCATGCAACCAAAAGCGCTGACACTACAGTTACTGGATACTGTCTAATGCTTATGCAGTCCCCTCTAGGTACAAACCGTAACAACCCTATGGTTTTGTGGTTGCATAACTAGCTTTTATTTAACTTGCAATGTTTGTATGTTTGTTGATATCGAATCTTGCAACTGAACTTTAAAGCAGTTATCCTCAATCGATTATTTTGAAAATTTGCATACTTATTTAGTTTGGATGACAATGCGTGGTTAGCTAAATGACTTCATTCTGAATCCAATATGTTGAACCGTCCAAGATGACGGATTAGTAATTTTCTAAGTACTCTTATGATATAAGTATCAAATGAAGGGGTTTGCTGAGAAACACACGAAAATTCTTTTTAGAGAATTTAAATAAAATTTTGTTTTAAAAATGTTTTTTACTATCAATTTATTAACGTGTAAGTTTGTTATGATTTTTTGTTTTTATACAATAAGATCAAACCCG
>DWHP01003362.1:0-13468 GCA_018247895.1 Parnassius honrathi
TGGTGGACATTTGCCAGATATCATTTTTCATTCATAATTGCCAAACTTTTCTCTTCGTAATACAATAAAAATTTGAACCATCTTCATGTAAACTCTTTGTTTTATTTTGTTTTAGAAAACAAAGTTCTTCTTGAAAAACCCGGTAGTATGACAATCTTATAAATTATTTACAAACACAGTTCGTCATTAACTATTTGCATTCAGGAGCGTAGATGGGGTCTTGTCGCCGACACTTTTTTTAATGTTATTTATAAGAATTATGCAAACAATATTCTAAGGAAATATTATAATTAGTCTCGTTACTATTAAGATTATGAGAGATAAATGAAAACAATTTACTTCAGATTCTCCTTTCCGTCATTATGACCTGCTGCGTCAACCTATTAAAGAGTTATAGCAATAGTTAAGAAAACCATAGCAGCTTAAATATATATAGGTATTGTAGTGGATGGAGAGCTAAGTGAACTGTATTTGACTAATTATTTAGTGTAATTTCGGGCAAAATCATGAAAAAAATGAAAAAATAATATTATTATATATGATTTTTAATACATAAGTTACTTAAGATGTGCGATGACCTGTGTTTTTCTCTGAAATTTCATGACCAGCGAAAACGATGGTCAAAACGACCACCGCCGGTCGGGTCGCGAAAAAGCTACCGCCGAAGTCGAAACACGGCTCCGGTTTGCGTAAGCTACCGTCTAAGATGGCGACCGTACGAAAGATCGGCGACAAAAAGGTCATTATGAGACGGAACACCAAGTTTATAAAGAGAAAAGGTAAAAGACAGTAGTTAGGCGCTGCATGCAGTAGAAATTGTTGATTTGTTGGCGCGAAATGTTGTGCTTAACGATGATAGTTTTTATTTATTCATCGTGGCTTTGGCTACAAGGCCTTTAGTCAATAGGAAACTTCAAAGAAGAGGATGATTGTGGCAACGATGAACGTGCTCGTAGAAAAAGATTTTGATATTTATTTTCAAGAATCGATTTTGGTTGAATCGATCGGAATTGATTTTTTAATCGTTCCAATCGAAATCAACGAAGTATTCTTTATCTATGGTGTCTGATGAAGCATGTTTTTAAATATTTTTTGTATCAATAGTATTGGTGATCCGTGGTACTTAGAATTACTTGTTTCTGCATGATGCATTAATAAAATTATTTTATGTATTTAAAAAAATAGATTCTATTACTGCATTTAAAGAGTAAATATTCTTATTTTAAAATTATTTAATAGAATAGGGCACGTTCATTTTTATCTAAATTTTCAGTTATTTTTATAGTACGGTATTCTCTGTCTGCCATTCTGATTTAATGGATTTTCAAATTATATTTTTTGTTGTTTTACGTCAGGTGATTTAAATATTATGTATTAAATTCCTTTTATTTAATAAAGCTTTAATTATACTATATTTCGTCAGGGGTGACAACGCTCCTGTGAAAGTTTTAGCCCAAAGCAGTTTGTAGGTGTCCATGGACTGCAGTAGCTCACTTACCGTCAGCACGTGGTAGAGCCGCGTTGCAGCTATATTATGGTCATAGTACGAATGGGTCGGCTGGACCGGGGAAGGGCCAGGCTCTCACAGAATACCAGCGTAAAACAGCAGCTTAATACTGCTGTGTTTCGTATGGCGAGTGTAGAGAACCGGAGACCCGTTTTACTGGAATCGATGCATTTCATCTTAGTCCTCAGGGGTGACAACGAATCTGCGCTTTGATTATCAATCGAGGATAAATGCAGATTGTCTATATTATCATAAGGCCCGACTTACATTTTGAGAAGTGACAAGTGCGAGTGGCGTGTGCAAATGTGGTGGAGTGCAAATGACAAATGGCAAGTGCTTAGTGCGTATTTTATTCCCATTTATCACTTGTCACTGCCTGTTCTTTTATTCCCATTTATCACTTGTCACTGCCTGTTCACACGCACTAAGGACTTGCTATTTGTCAGTTGCACCTGCCACTCGAACTTGTCACTTCTCATAATGTAAACCGGATCTAATTCAATAAAAAACAGTTTTTTGATAACAGAAGTAGCAAACAAACTTACCGTTCACTTGATGGTACGTGACTCCTGCGTATCATGGACACCTGCAACAAATTACAAATAAAGAAGGCCTACAGATGCGTTGTCACCTTTGAGGATTAAGGTGGAGTGCCTTATATATTTATCTAAGTATCATATATTATCCTATTATTTATCCCATATTTTAAAACCAATTACGAAAAAAAATCTTGATATTTTATATCTACGTTGTTATCGTGTATTGTCGTGTGCGCAGCAAAGCGAGCGGGTATCAGCTAAGTAAAATGTAAAAGCCAAAATAATTTCCACACAATCGCCTTTAAAGTCAGTGCTAAAACTTAATAGAAGGTTTGTTTGAGGTTTGTTATATAGATGCTAGATTACGATCCGTTTAACAAGGCAACACAACTTGTTTATTAGGCTCAACATTACATACAAAGAATTTAATGTGTCTGAATCTGTCAATACATGATTTATTGTGGAATTTAGTGGGAATAATTTATAGAATATGTTATGTCAAGGTTCTAAGATTTATATTCTGCAATGATTAAAATCACTACAAGGAGGTTTTTGATAAATGTATTCGTAAAGTAGAGCTATATTTTACATCAGCTCTTACCGGCAGTTCTAGGGGATTTGGAAAAACTCGTTAAATCCGGGAATTCGTTATATTGAGCCTTGTTATATCAATGTCGCACTGTATTAATATATTTACGTGGCTAAAGAGAGTCTTGTGAGGAAGAAAAAATTTCTAATACATCGCCCAGTAGTTGACCGCCAAGCTTAGAGATAGTGTAGTCGGTTTTGACGTACCTGTAAAAATATAGACTATAGCGAAAATATAAAAAGCATGTTTCTGATTGATCATTTTTGAAGCAGTATTTTGTTGTCAGCCTTTATTAGAATATAGCAGTTTCGTCTGTCATAAACACTCACGCCCGTCACTCGTAGGGTAGGCAGAGACTATAGATTTCCGTTTGGCACGATCCTGACATACATCTCTACATCCATATACCTACGCATAGATGCTCGTCGGTTAAGGTTACTTCTAATCTGGCCCATTTGCAATATACCGCCAATTCGGTCGATAAACCTTCGTCTAGGGCGTCCCTTCCCGACTCTGCCGTTCACATCTGCAATATAAATTTGCTTTGTCACTCCTTCCTCGTTCATTCCTTTCTACATGACCGGTTTCGTCTACTTATAAGATTATATTATTCGACCTTCTAATATAGTAGGATCCTATATAATATAGTAGAGCTGGCAACCCTAATTGCAGTACCAGATGTGAGCACCTTTGACCCTGCTGTCCGTCGGTGGCATGGAGGTTAAAGAACAAGAAAACGAACGCTACGTACTAAAACATAGCCCGCTTGTCCTTGAAAATTGTAGAATTTATAGCGGCGCTGACGTCGGTGAATAGTGACCGCGAAGTTAGCTGTTTATGACTACAAGTAGATGAAGTTAGTTGAATAATGTACGAATTTTCTCCGCGGCATTGGTGAGAAAATTTTCATGACCCGTAATTTCGCAATTTTGGACAAAAAGAAACATTAAAAAATTGCGAAATATTTTATTGTGTGTGGATGGGCAAGTGGTTTTGGCATCTGATTGGAAAAAGACTGAAAATGACTTTATTGAGCGAAATTAGCGATCGCAGCGCCTCACTTATGGTGTCCATATTTCTGGGACACTATTTTCTACGGCGATCGTTCTCCTGTTCTCTAATCTTCGTGAATCAGCATAATGTGACGTTTTGTGAATAAAATACACGTAAGATTAGACTTTATGGTTTATAAACTTTGCCTGACTTAATTGGCAAATCGTAACAACAACAACAAATCTCACTGGTCTCTTAGTGTTACTGTTGGTGTTATTGTCTAATATCTATGGTCTCTTGCTTTGGCTTTGGCTAATAGACGCCATTATCGTGAAAAAAATAATTTTCACGTGTTAATACAATTTATATTAATTATTGAATATTTTACAACTCTCTAATTTTATAAATAATGGCTGACAACGACGATCTTCTTGACTACGAAGACGAAGAGCAGGCAGATCAGCAAACCGCAGATGGAGCTACAGAAGCGGCGCCAAAAAAAGAGGTTAAGGGATCTTACGTATCTATTCACAGCTCTGGTTTTAGAGATTTTCTTTTAAAGCCCGAAATATTAAGAGCTATAGTTGATTGTGGTTTCGAACACCCTTCAGAAGTCCAACATGAATGTATTCCTCAAGCGGTACTGGGTATGGACATCTTGTGCCAAGCCAAATCCGGAATGGGAAAAACCGCTGTGTTTGTCCTTGCAACGCTTCAACAATTAGAACCATCGGAAAATCATGTTTATGTTTTGGTCATGTGCCATACAAGAGAGTTAGCGTTTCAAATCAGTAAAGAATATGAGCGTTTTTCCAAGTACATGTCAGGAGTTCGGGTGTCGGTTTTCTTTGGTGGAATGCCTATACAAAAAGACGAAGAGGTATTAAAGACAGCATGCCCTCATATTGTTGTAGGGACTCCAGGCAGAATACTTGCTTTAGTCAACAGCAAGAAACTGAACTTAAAACACTTGAAGCATTTTATTCTTGATGAATGTGATAAGATGTTAGAATCATTAGACATGAGACGAGATGTACAGGAAATTTTCAGAAACACTCCCCATGGAAAGCAGGTGATGATGTTCTCAGCCACATTGAGTAAGGAAATACGGCCAGTTTGTAAGAAATTTATGCAAGATCCCATGGAAGTATATGTAGATGATGAAGCCAAATTAACATTGCATGGTCTCCAGCAACATTATGTTAAACTAAAAGAGAATGAGAAGAATAAGAAACTTTTTGAACTCCTTGATGTACTGGAGTTTAATCAGGTAGTGATATTTGTAAAATCAGTGCAGCGCTGCATAGCTCTCGCGCAATTGCTTACAGATCAAAACTTCCCGGCCATTGGTATTCACCGCAACATGACACAGGATGAACGACTCTCCCGCTACCAGCAGTTTAAGGATTTCCAAAAGAGAATTCTAGTAGCAACCAACTTATTTGGCCGTGGAATGGATATTGAGAGAGTCAACATTGTCTTCAACTATGACATGCCTGAAGATTCGGATACATATCTACATCGTGTGGCTCGTGCTGGAAGATTTGGGACAAAGGGTCTGGCTATTACCATGGTTTCTGACGAAAATGATGCAAAAATTCTTAATGAAGTTCAAGACAGATTTGATGTGAACATAACAGAGCTACCTGAAGAAATAGAGTTGTCTACATATATTGAAGGACGATAGATACAAAAATTTGTTTTCATTCCTTTTGTACCAATTAACTATGTTAGTTAAGTCTAGAAAGCTTTATTGAAGCTGTCATTCATGCTGTTATAGGTTCTAACTCGATATAAAATTAACAATTACGTATAGTATAAGCGGTTTGTACATTGACAGGTCTGATGTCTGACTATGAGTAAATTTAGGCTAAAGTTTAACAATAAAGTAATTAAAGTGACTTTTCATACTATAAATCTGCCCTTTTTATTTGAATCTACCATTAATACAATTAAAAAGAAATTTCTATTCATCTCCAGGGTGAGGTTATTTTTGAAATGTATGAATGTTAATAAAATAAATTCCTTCGGAAGTGGGATTAATATCGCCATTATTTAATATCTTTTCTTTAGAAATATACAATTTGAAGCTTTCAATAGTATAAAATTTGGAAGTGGGCAGCATAGCACGTACAGTAGGTAATTTTTTACCATTACAGCCTTTCAAAAGTTCACTTGAACATACAGGTCTCATACGGAGGATATTTGCCATGCTTGGAAGCAGGTTGACAAACAGTTTTTATTCAGCTATTATCAGAAAGATGACGCTGCCCATATAGTTTACTACACTCTTTTGCTTGCCTCTCACACACAGAGGTAATGTATATTCTCACACTGCCACTACATATTATCAAGACGTATGTATGCAAAAGGGATTCCACCATTACAACCTATGAAAGTCCACTGCTGAATGTAGATTGTGTCATTAGAGAGATTTTTGCCATGCCTGTTAGAAGGGTTGCTAAAACAATTTATATTTTTTTAGTTATTGGGTGCTGCTGCCTAGCTACCGATTAGTTCTCTCTATCACCTCACACCTAAAGGACTAGAGGGAGTGGACATTCTTACACCATGATTACACAGTTTCTGATATGATAAAAACAACATACACATTGTCATTCATTTATTTAGCTGTATACATTTCAATATCATGTATTACATTAAAAAATTACTCTATATCATTTAGTTTACAACTGATTAAACAAAATTATTTTACGAAATTAATAAAAGATTTTTTCGTGAGTCAAACGAGTGATCATATCTAAAGCCCACTTGGGCTGATCTCCGGGGACCATGTGTCCAGCATTCCTTACCATGATCTCTACCAATTTACCAGCCTGCTTAACATATCCTGCCAACTCCCCATCTACAATCCACTGATACCTCTTGGCAGTTTTGTAATCCTCAGATCCAGTGAAATTGAGATTCTTTAGATAGTTGAGAGTTAAGGGATAAGCGACAATTATATCTAGCTGTCCATTATATACAACAACATAGTAATGGTCAAGAAGCTCGGATATCAATGGAGCTACTGATTGCATTATATCTTGCTTTAAATGTTTTTCAACATCATGACCATCATGGAATGTCAAATTACCAACATGTATAGCTCTCCTCACAATACTCTTCTGTATCATTGGTCCAAAGTCTTCAAAGCCCATATAATCTTTTGTGTGCAAAAAGTTGAAGTAGAATTTAAATCCCGTCATATTAAAGAATACACTTTGACCATCAATTAAATCTCCATTCAAAAGAGTGTCAAAGGTCTCAAATGCTTGATCCCAATTCTTTTGTTTTATAAAGTTAACAGCTTTGCTCTCATAGTTTGCAAAAATTTTGGCCTGATTCCAATCTAAAAGACCGATTTGATACAAATATTTGCTGTATACAAGCTGGTGTACAGGATCACTTAGACCATTGCCAATCGCAATAGCTTTTAAATTGATTTTAATTTTTGCCTCAGGATTCTTTTTATGAATTGTATAAGCAAAGGCTGGAACATATTTACCAGCATAGGATTCTCCAGTGATGAAAAATTTATTAGGCTGCAGTTCTGGGAACAACTGGAAGAACTGAATTATAGTAGCATAAAGTTGTTCACCAACCTGTGTCTCATTGGTACAATAGCCTTTAGGGTCTTTGGTAAAACTGAAGCCAGTACCAACTGGGTTATCAATATAAATAATATGATGGCTAAGTGCCCAATTATACTTACGACGTTCAAATTTTCCATTTCTTACTCTCAGTGGCCCATTCTCAGTAAAAAGACCATATAATGAGGTAGCGCCAGGTCCACCTTGTAGCCATACTATTACTGGAGCATCTTTTTTATTAGGTATCATTGCTGGGAAGTACCAAAAGAATTGATTTGATTCATATTTCTTATCCACAGTGAAAAAGCCGGCATAACTTTTTATGCGTAAACTTTCCGTAAAAGGAACTCGGGCTAGCTGCCTGCCAATTGTAATATTACCACTTTCGATATAAGGTGTGAGAAATAAGGGTGATCCAGAATCCCCATCATCTCGATCTTCAAGATTTAACTTCGGATACCGGTGAATAAAGCAGTGTACCGAAACTAACAACTGTATTAAAAATAATACTGAATATTGGGACATGTTGAATATCGTCTTTATGATGCGATTAGCGAATAGCGAATGACTGGACTGGAATGAGCATATAGATGAAAAGCGAATACAGTAATCGCATCACCTTAACCTTCTTATCGGAAATGGTCATATTTGGTCATGTTGAAAGCTTGAAGCAATTTGTTATTATTAATATTTTAAAAGGCTGCGGCCACAATATCGGATAGAATATACTTATTATTCTACCTGATATTGTGACCGCAGCCTTTGTTATTATTAATTTTAAAATATTAATAATAACAAATTGAAGTTAATTTAGAAATAATTTTATTCGGTAAGTACTTTCAGTTTTTTGAAGTCGGCTTTCACTTAATACAATTTTAATTTTTAGCCCTTTTGAATGGACTAAGGAACAACGCAAGTATCATGAACTTAATACTTAAATTAGAAACTATAAGTCGTCTAAGTAGTTGCATTTTGGACTTCCTTTTTTTTCTCTACTTATATATTTTGTACACATACCTACAACCGTTTAACAAGCTACAAAAAATATATATAATTCGACAGGGATTGAGAACCTCCTCATTTTTTGCATTCGGCTAAAATCAAATGTATTTATTAGGTATGTATTTACGTACAGAGTAATGTACTAGCGGCCAGCCTCGCCTTCGTCTGGATCTATTTATGTGGCGCCGATATTATTTGTCAATCATGAATGATTCGTTTGTTTGAGGTATACTTAAAAGTATTGATGGCTCATTCATCTGTTTTGAATGTTCGGTTTATGGAGGTTACAGAAAAGGAGAACGATCGCTACGTATTAAAAGCATAGCCCGCCTGTCCCTGAACTGCCGTCGGTAAGTAGTTAGGCGTGTGTAACTCTTTACGGAACTCTTTACTCACTGATTTATATCACCGAAGTGATTCAAAAGATTGGTTCAGTAACAAGGTCTCAAATGCATCATTTGGATCTGAAACATTACTTTGCTTTGTGGCCCTGTGTCATTTCGCGCGACGCGTCGCTTGCGAGGCGACTGAGCCGCGAGCGAGAGAGTGACGAGTGAGCGGGCGAAATAATTACAGTCTAACATGTCTGAAAGAGATAACAAATGAGAAATGTATCACTCAACTCGTACGGATTTTCGCTGTAGTTATTCATGCAATTAAAAGTGGCCACTAAGACGCTTACGTATCAAATAATATACGGTCAGTTTTTGCATATAATGTTTGCATTAACAAGTTGTAATTTTACGTTGATCCGCCACTTGTCAAATTGTTTATATTCGTTCGCGCCTGTTTACGAAAACATACTGAGTTCGTTAGAATTTCTTTGTGTAGTGATTATTGTGACTTACTTTCTTCCTTATCATCATAAATAATTCGCCAGCTGGCTATAAATTAAGAACTAGACGCCAGTCCTAAGCCTGGATAAAGTATGAAGGAGGATCGATTTTATATAGGTACAACCTTATTACGGTACACAATAAATACAATATAAACAAGTATATAATATATAATAAAAATAACCAAAGCACTTATATCATTCAGCATTGTTGCCACATAACCTTTCACTGAATCAGTCAGTAATAAACACCCGCCACGCAACTTAATGTATTCGTAACTTTTAAATCTTTAGAGTCGATGATACAAATGAACCAAATAAAACGTGTCAGTGTTTCGGAACATTTCAGTGATGCAGATGCAAATGTTCCAATCGCAAAAATGATACACTTTGCCCAACTCCAGTTTGATGTGATGATTGAAAACACAAACTGTCTATGTCTAGTCAGGCAAGTGCCAATGTGTCAATGCCGAACGCCAAGCGTTGCGTTTCGTTGCTTTATTTTTTAAGATAAAAGTTTGTCATTATTTGATGCTATCCTTGATTTAGAAACGTGTATAATGAATAACTGTCAATATTATATTAAAACTAATAACTACAATAATTTAAAACATTTTTTAATAATCATAATATTTTAAATAAATCGTAATATTTTATTACAAAACGCGACGCAATTCACATAGAAGGAAAAACAAAACGCTTAGGAGGGACGCATTAACAAAGGTTATCATGAGCAGCGTGACCACTTTTAGTAGATTTCTACTTTTTCAGTAGATTTGAAGCAAATAAGATGATAATCTAGTAGGATAAAATGTCTTAGTAGGATTTAGTAGAAATAAGAAACATATTGATACGTATTAATTCGCTATCAAAGAATATTAGGCTTAAAACCAAGCATCCATGTCCAAAAAGTTTTAATTTTACAGTTGGCAACACACGAAAGTGATTTGGGGGGATTCCCTTGTTATTGAATGGACGTTACCGTGGGCATAGAAAATTATTTTCAAAGTGGCTTAAAAACGTGATGACGTAAGGAATTACAAATTCCAAAATTTTAGCAAGAATCTATCGTCTATCAAGGAGCATAGTGCCTAAGCAAAACGTATCAAAAATATGATTGGTTTTTTTGGATCGTCTCACGTACTTTTTTTCTTTTAAATGTCTCTTCTAAAACATTATTAATTTAGCAATATTGACTTTATGTATGTAATTGCCTAGAAATGTTGACACATCCGTACCGTGTCTGTTATTTAGGCGTGCAAATAAAATTAATAACTTATTAATGGCTCAATTGGTAGGGATACTATCTTCTGTGCCGGGGACCACGGGTTCGATCCCCGCTAAAGATAAACATTTGTGTACAACAGGTCTGTATTAGTCTACGAGTTTAATTATTTAGGTAGTCAGCCGCCTTTACGCGCTGAAACGCAGTGTTTTGTATTTTCATAGTACAAGTTAAGTAGTTTCATAATTACATAGGCAAACAATTGATTTTGTATGACGGGTAGATCATACCATTATTTTACGGATTGATAAACACTTCACGAAGACATCACTCGACAATGAAGTAAAGAAGGCAGAAATGTCTATCGTTGCTTGTATAGTACAGTGTACTTTTCCGGATAATTGACCACCTGAGTGAGATAATTAGCCGAGACTTTCACGATTCTGAAATAGCTATAAAATTTTGTAAAAAAACCAAGTCTGCTGCTATCGCTTACAATGCGTTAGGAGAGCAATTTGAAGCAAGAATGTACGAACGTTTAAAGTCCGGATCGCCCAAATTTTCATTATAATTGACGATATCAGCACTACAAAGGTTTTAGCAATTGCCACAAAATATTATTCCAAAAATTATTTACGCGTGAAAAGTAGATTGCTAGGTATAACAGATATAGACGGTAAAACAGCACAAGACTTGTTAAAGGCAGAAATTAGTAGATTTTAAAATTTGACCTAGTATATTTTCAGTAGATTTTAGCAGTGCCTTTGGTAGATTCTACTATTGAAAAGTGATCGCGCTGATCATGAGCTATCTATCTTTTACCTCGGGAAAGCTATCGAACATTACGTTATTGATATGACAGTAACAGATAAACTTAACTGTTTACCTTCGGTAGCTATCTACTTATAATTGATTGTATGAAATTGAGACCGGCCATTAGTGAAGTAATCTATCACAACCATGAAATACTTGTTACCACTTTCACTCTCCGGAAACGGCCCTGCCACGTCAGTGGCTATTCTCTCCCATGGTGCACCAACGTTGTATAGCTTCAATACATCTCTACGAGTCAGAGGTCCCTTTACAGCCGCACAACTTGTACATTTGCAATACCAGTCCTCGACATCGTTTCGACAGTGGACCCAGTAAAACCGTTCTCGGATCTCGGATCGGATCAGTAGAGTTCGTTTAACTCCCAGATGGTCACCTGAACAGTCATTATGGTACAGCTGTAGTGCATCCGGTACTTTAGCTTTAGGGACAACCTAAAAAATAAAAATCCTCACAGATACCACTTCCTTACTCTCTTGCCTAGTACAATGCTTACAAGCTTCAGGACAAGGTATTCTTGACAAAGCATCTGCGTTGCCATGAGATTTCCTGCTACGATGTTCGATCTATAAGCTGCACACGAAAGACGTGTTCCAGGTGAGCGTCACCATATCTCGCCTCCAATGCCTCAAGGTGCTGCTCGTAGGTCACTTTCTTACCGAGAGCTTCCAACACAGTTAAGGCTTGGTCGCGCAGGCCTAGGGTGAGTGCAGTCATGGCCTGGCTTTTATTCCAGCCGTTTGCCTCCATGACAGTCTCGAACTAGATTTTGTAGGCTGACCAGGAAGAAGTCCCATCGAACGGCGGCACTTTGAACCCACGTAACGAAGGTGTTGTAGCTACTACGGGAGCTGTAATTTCATCCACCAGTTTGAGGTCGTCCAGCGTTTTCTTCATGTCAGCCATCACGTTGTCAACCCAATTGTTCACTTGGTCGATTCGGGCTTCAGCTTTCTCAATCCGGGTTTAGGCTTCGGACAGGCAGTTGTCATGTTGAGCAACTCTATCCTTCACCTCCCTTATCTCTTTCCCAAAGGTAGCGAGAAGGTCCTTCATGAGGAGCATCTGCTTTTCCAGCCAACGGGCCTGCTCCTCTTGTCCGCCCCGCAAGCTTCTCTTCCAATCGGCGGGCCTGTTCCTCCTGTCGGCTTGCCTGTTCCACCTGCCGGCGGGCCTGTTCTTCCTGCTGCTCTTTCAACCAACGGGCCTGTTCCTCCTGCCGGCGAGCCTGTTCCTCCTGCCGGCGAGCCCGTTCCTGCAGCATCGTCATCAGAACACCTAAGTCAGGTGCTACAGACGTAGGAGCTGCTGACGGGCCGGCCTCCGTGGCCGGCAGCTGGCCCTCAAACGTCTGCGGCGTTACACCATCAAATCGTCTCTGGTCCGTCTCCTGCTGGCATTGACTTTGGGTACGGACACCCTCCGTGTCGTCCTTCGGTAAAATCGGCATGATTTGATCCCACTTCTGACACCAATTATTACGAGCTTGAGGTTCGCGACAATAAAAACTGCCGATTGAATTACCAAAATTTACACTTTTATTACCGAACACCAATTAAAACTTAAAACACTAATAATCACTCTGATTCACTTTATTTCGCTCCGAAGCTTCGCTTCTCTCGCCAAATTCAATACTGCTCCGATAGCGGGTTGCAACGACTTTAAATACACCTTTTACACCGAAACATCCGGAATATTTCAGTAAATACAGGCGCCGAACAAGCAGACGCAGAAAGTTCGAGTATGGGGCTTCTAAAAAGCTTAATTCTTCTGTTCGATACTAGATGGCGCTCTTGGTCGAAAGATCAAGATCGATATTTTCTAGGAAGCCCCCCTTGCTCAGATCCCCGACACTAGATGGCGCTAGTGCCAGGTACCTGACGTCAACTTAGGCGCGCAGCAATACAAACAAGAACATGCTATCGATATGAGAACTTTTTCCTTTTTTGAAGTCGTAAGTACTTTGGCAAAGTTAGGTAAAATATTAAACGTATTTGTTTCATTATATTTGTAACATAGTATCTAGCCAATAGCTCAGGTAGAATAGCTAGAGCTGGGCACAGGCCTTCTTTATTTATGAGAAGCCAATGATGCAATATTTCCACCGTACTGCTCCTGGCTGTGCGTAATATTTTTATGTAAATAATTCCCTTTATTCTGGAGTATTACGCTTAAATATTCATAATTCGATGATTTCTTGGTACGAGGCAAGATAACAGTTCAATGATGCGGATAATGAGATGCTTAAAGGTTTTCTCAAAAATGCACTGTGCGTGAGTGCGTGCGTGCGTGCGTGCGTGCGTGCGTGCGTGCGTGCGTGTGTGTGTGTGTGTGTGTGTGTGTGTGTGTGTGTG
>DWHP01003363.1:0-13468 GCA_018247895.1 Parnassius honrathi
TCGGGATAATAAAAATAGGTAAAAATATTAATTAAACGCGATAAAATCCGTAAATAATAGTTTTATTTAATGTGTAGCGTTCTCGTAAATTTAAGAAATCATTAAGATCATGTTCAACAACGAAAGATGCCCGATCCTAGGAATGTCAGATCAGAACACCAAAATATTTGGAAAAGATTTTAAAATATCGGGGTTTTGGGGTTGTTATCGGGAGAATTAAATATCAAAAGTAAAAGTGTAAAATAAAAAGATTTTTTAAAAATACAAAAAGTTTTTAGAAATACAAAAAGCAATTTAAGTACACTTAATTTTTAGGTTGCCTCATGTATTTGGCATTGGACTATACTGAGTCAACCGATTTGGTCCTTTAGTTGTATTCAAAAATGATTTAAAATTCAAACCATTTCCTTCAAATTTCAGTCTAATTACTAACTCAGCTTTTATTAAATCAAAGGCGGCTGTGATGTGAAGAGAAGCTGTTTGTCTGGAGATCTTGGGTTTTGTCGGGAGTCTGGAGATCATTTAAAATGTCCTGACCATCTGGCAACCCTACTCCCTAAAGTAAAGCTACAGGCGTCTTCTCATTTTTGAGAGGGTTTTCTCGACGTAAATTTTACAGAACGCGACGAACCCGAGTTCTAAGCCCGTCGACAAGGCAGAAGTCCTAGCACCTAGTAAACAAATCCGCCAACCTGACGGTTTTAAGTGTGGGCAAATTGTTCCTGGGTAGTGGAGTTGGCG
Source organism: Parnassius honrathi (assembly GCA_018247895.1). NCBI lineage: Eukaryota > Metazoa > Arthropoda > Insecta > Lepidoptera > Papilionidae > Parnassius > Parnassius honrathi. Next base: position 742 of record DWHP01003363.1, read on the forward strand.
CCTCTTTAATTATAGTTTTTGGAAGGCAAGGGTTTGAACAGGCTTATAACAGATTTAAAATTTGTAAATTTGATTAGTAAACCGGGACCACGATCTCACAGAAAACCAGCGTAAAATAGCAGCATTTAGCTGCTTTGGTAGCGAACCGGAGATTTTTTTATCGTTAACAAAGCCTTCAATCTTCAATCTTAGTCGGAAACGCTTCTGATTCTTAAATGACAATAAATGTGAATCTTAATATAATATAATAAGACTCACTTATCAGATGGAATGCTCATTTGCGATCCTTACTTACTTGTATAAAAATTAAGCTACTTGAAACACTTTCCTTTTTTCTGTTATTGATATCTTCATGGCAACATTACGATTTGTCACAATCGACACGTTGATTTCGAAAGCTTAATCTCGTTCGGCAGCTTACTGGAATGATTGAATTTGTTTAAGCGCCGACTTCCGTGTGCGTAATGACAGTTGTCGAACACGCAATCATGACAGATCCAGATTGGCGTTTTTCGACTGCTCTTTTCGGTCCATGCGCAGGCTGTTTTCGGGTTACCCAGAACCTAACAAGTTTGTTTCACGTGGTACCTGGTACAACAATCACTCTTGACTTAACTGGATCAGTTGTCCGGTTTTTGGTATTTTTTTGTAATCTCTTTAACGGATCCAATCAGTGGCAGTTGATCGGTTTCGAGAACTATTGAAAAAAATAATAATTTGCAGATTTTATTCGTCGGATCAGTTGCGCCATTGATGGGATTTGTCTAATGAATGGAGCAGCATTAGAAGTAGAATTTCTTAATCAATTATGTAACTCATTTCTACGTCATGTGCTTTAAGTGACATTATAATAAACAATTTGATAATTTAATGAGTAGACAGATAAATCAGGTTAAAGTAAAAGTAGTGAACTGACGTCTCTTGACAATTCTCAAAGTATTTCGAAGCAAAAAAACAGCTCACCGCGCAATATGTATGTATATGCATATTTTTTTTCTGTTTTCGCAGGTTTCCTTTCATTGTTTACTTCAGCATACACGTGGTAAATCAGCATTTAAAATTCAAACTGAAAACGTCATAAATGACGCTGGGAATCGAACTCTTTTTCACTTTTTAGCTCTTTACGTTCGGTGCTTGGGGTGTTCGTTAATGGGGTTTAATATTTAGTTAATTGTTTAATTGATAAGGGCAGTTATTTTCAGTAAATGCCGCGGTATGATCGAGTCTGATTGCGATTTGCAACTGGTAATTAATAAGGGCTCGTTAAGGCGAATGAAAATTTACGAAAATATTTTGTGGCCGAAAGCGGTCAAGTATTTATATAATTGTGATTCTTATGTCACCGGATGACTCGTCAGAGGCGCATAGGAGGGACTGTTGGATGTTTTAAAGTTGTGCAGTGTTTCCGAGCGCCACATTTATTGTCTTCTAAATGCCACAATGAATAAACGAGAGAATCGCGGTGATAAATTTCGCATCGTGCTTTTATTGGGGCTCGTTACAAATGTAGTGCTACTGCAAAGATTGCAAATGACTTTAAGCAAATCTTCTTAATTTCTTGTTTACATAGTTTGCTATCGTATCAAACCGTCTACTGAGCGTGATTTTGACATTTGCTTCTATAGGGTCAATATTTAGTAATATATGGTGGTTGGTGTTAAATTATTTAAAAATTTGACAAATAATATTATTATAATATTTCATACATTTACGCGAATACTTAAAATATTGCAATTAACAATTTCATTGGTGCCAGCGTGGATCGAACCCGGGTTTCTCACGTTCTGTTATATTTAGAGCGAGCGTTAAACATCCGAACTATCACAGCTCTATCTACTTTAAGTGCTGATAAACCACGTACTCGGCGGTGAAGGAAAACGTCGTGAGGAGACCTGCATGTCTATGAAATAAGAAAAAAAATATTTTGAAGAAGATGTAAAGTTCGCCAACACCGCATTGGGACAGCGCGGCGGACACTTCTTTGCCCTAAAACCCTGTCATAAATGAGGGAAGGCCTCTGCCCAGCAGTAGGACGTATATAGGCTGTAACCACAGAAATCTGAATATTATTTAGATTTCTGTGGCTGTAACTTTACTTTTACTATGCGAATACTACACTGTAAATGAAACTAATTTTGCGAATTTTATCGCGTTTGGTTTTAACTTTTTAATTCCCTTAATCTTAATGGATGTCGACCAAACTTAGCCACTTTTAATATTATAACAAGTACCGCTGACTTATCTGGTAAGATAAACATTTAAAGGTGTTTTATTCATTAAAAAAAACTTTGACATTCTTTGACTTTAAGAGTAACTGTTTTCACGACTGAGAACAGTGCCAGCGCTTGCCACAAATTAACACATACTTCGAGCTCCTTAACTTGATGTGCATTTCCGATCGCCATATAAAATTGAAATGACGTAACCGCCGCATCTTCGATCCTTTGAATGTGAATTATAGTGTCAATCAATTTGGTAGTAATTTGGCTTGCTGCATGTCGACACTTATCATCGTAATGACCTTAAACTACATTATTAAACCACCCGTTACGGCTCTTGTTAATGACTTAATCGATTTGCCTTCTGAAGATTCGACATTTTGATGCTGCAGGTTAATGTAACCGTAAATTCAATCTTCAAAAAGTTTTAAAAAGTTGAAATTTATAATATATATAAACTTTAAGTTATATCATTGTCCACGAAATGCGAAGTTTTCGCGAGGTGTCGTTAATCATATTAACAACAGAGTTCATTAAGGGTGCATTTGTAATCATCAATTTCGGCTCTGTGGTAAGGTTAATTGTACCGCCATTGTGAAACGTGTTCTCAATAGGAGTAAAGAATATTTTGCAATGACCCAGATGAGCTTGAAATTGCCGCTGAAGGGAATACAGTTGCTAATTAGCGTCTTATCATCAATCATTTTATTTATCGACGAAACAACCTAGGAGGGTGTGATGCTGTGATATTGTTGCAAGTGAAATGCGGTCTTGTGTTTAAGGTTATGCGGTTATTAATCAATTGTATTAAGCTTTTCATGAAGAGCATGATATAACAAAAGCATAGTTTGAATTGAGTTTAAATATTTTTAAATTATTTTCGGTTTTGCTAAATTTTATTGATTACGTCACTTAATGAGTGACTATGCTATGTTTCCAAATACTTGTAGGTTAGAGATGGAAATTAAATTCTTATTCGGCTGATACAATGAAATAAATAATAACTTCTATGATGATCTATGATATAATTCCAATCAATATTCAATGTTCATTCCTTTTCATGATTTTTTCGTATCTTTTGGAATCGGAAGTGGATTTTGACGTTCATAAGAATTTTGAAAAGCCCTAAACTGATTAAAGTATTGTTTAAATTGTGTGTTAGTGTTGAATGTTCAGAGAAGCATTATTAGAATCTGTGAAATTAGGAACAGTAAAAGTGTTGAAAAATTATGTTTTTCTATTGTTATATGTATCTTTAACTGTTAAAATGACTAAAGAGGCTTTAATTTCATATAAAACGTACCTAAGTTTGTAGTTATAACACAACTTATTTAGTTAGTAGTTTATCATAATATTATTTAGTTGGTTCAAGTATTTTTATGTATTTTCATATAGCGGCAACCTAGTCACGCTAATTCAGTTAGACTGCCTGGTCTAGTGATCGGGTTCGAATCCCCAGTCAAGCTAAAAGCAGTTATTGAGTATTTAATTTATGTTAAATCATTAAATCAATTAATTAATCAAATGGTCAAGAAATGTTCTTAGCAGCTGATATCAGTCCGAATGCAGAAAGTTGTGTTTTATGTCCGTGCTATCCGATAATCTCTACCTGAACGTGTCGGCCTGCCGTCCCGTGGGACTGTGACGATGAGGGAATGGTCGTCGTTGAGACTCCTTGCCGTGACCGAATTTCGGTCTGGAGGCCATCATGCTTAGTGTGTCACCATGGTAATATAATCTATTCGGTACGGTATAATGAGTTGTGGTACGCACGTGAACGTATTGTGATAGGAATCTTCAAAATAAAATTTTAAATTGGATCGTCTTGACAAACATAATATGAATATTTCTCGTATGAAAGAAATCACGTAAGCATTAAGTGGGCGAATTGGATCTCAATCGCACTTGCACAGTATTATATAACTGTGCATAATTTATACGTCAAATATGCGTAACGTTACTCTTAAAGCCTTTCACACCTAGCTCTATGACCTACGCGCTAAGGTTTACTTTCCACTTAACACTAATTTAATTGTCAAATAACGAACGGGCTCCCGCAAATTTGTCAGTTACTCGCGTCAATTGTCCACCGATCGATTTGTCGCCTAAAAAACTGTATTTTTATACGGCTTAAGTTGATTTTTGTGTGAGTCGTACTTTGATGTAAATTGGTTTAAATTATGTAGGTGGCGCTTGTGGGTGTGATAATTCGTCGGGCACACACAAAGAATACCCGTGAGAGTGATACTGCTTCCAAAGTGCTTAGTTTGCTTACGAATTAAGGGCGTGGGAGAGGTGAAAGGTTGCAAGGCATTTTTTGCTCCTAACAGCGTTTCCTGCTTTTATCTCATTTCACGCTCCTGTTTTTAAATTGTCTTGTTTATTTTGTATCGGCGGTTTCAAAGGTCGATACCGTTACACCTATTGTCATAGCCGTTGATGATGAAATGAAAAATATTTGCTCTAAATGTAGCCAAGTGTGGGTTATATGCTGATCGTAAATTGAAACCAGTTTGGATCCTAAAATCTCTAAATTAATGGTACATGTTAATACCATTATTGTATTGTCTGATAAAACTTTTTGTTTCTATTTTTTATTTGTATTTTTTTCGCATTCTGTACCAAATTCAGCAAAACCGAGTCATCTCAATGCCCGAGTATTTTGTATAAATGTATTCAATTTGTCACAGTAATAAAATACGGTTGATCAAACACCGACGCGATCAAATATTGATCATTGACTTCTAAGTGATTAGGTACGGGGAGCAAAAAGGGAAGTTGAAAAATATTATTTTTGAGATATCGAATTGCGTTGAACAGTCTAATATGTACATAATTTAGTTGGGGAGGGAAGGTTGGTGGCTCGGTAAACTAATAGTGCATAGCGTGCACTTGACCGATTTGTTCCGGTGTGAAGTTTGTAAGCTTTCAGACATCGCACGTACTACCATTGATATTGTCAGAAACACAGCAGCGTTAAGCTGCTATTTTACTCTGGTATTCTACTGCTGTTATTTTACTATGGTGCTTTCCCGGTCGAGTAGACCCATTCGTGCTGTAACTACTAGTATAGCTGCAGCATGTCTCTACCACGTAAAATGTCTGATGTATAATACCCAAATCAACAGCGAGGAACATTATACAAACATGGTGGTTACAGGAACTCTTTCTACATTGGGCGATAATGGATCATTATTATAGATTGGAGATGAATGTTGTTATAGATATACAAATAGCAATAAAAACTAAAGGATATTTTTTTCTTTTCAGGCATACGAGCTTTCAACCCTAACGGGCACACAAGTGATGTTGCTAGTCGCGTCTGAAACTGGACACGTGTACACATTCGCCACGCGGAAGCTACAGCCAATGATTACATCGGATTCCGGGAAACGGCTCATTCAGACATGTCTGAATTCACCGGACCCGCCCACCACCAGTGAGCAGCGCATGGCGGCCACCGGCTTCGAGGAAACCGAGCTCACCTATAACGTAGTAGACGAGGATATGAAGGTGAGGCAACTGGCGTACGCAGGGTCCGCGCAGTACCCTCTAGAACACCACCCGGGTCTAGCACCGTCACCGCTGCAGCAGTACCATCAGCATCCACCCTGTCCGTCGCCACTTCCGCTTGGCTCGTTAGGTCAGCCTTATTCCCACCCTCATCTATCCCACCCTCACATGTCGCATCACCCACAACGGTAGTTCGCAGACGCAATTAACTGAGATATCAACGGGTCCTAATTGCGATATCGCTAGGGATTCCGATTGGACTATCGCAGTAGTCACGTTCAAGGTAGACTTGTAAATTAAACTGATAAGGAGAGTAATATACATAAATGCAAGCAATAAAGTATTTTGTTAACTATATTTGTAAATAGCTCAGGGATAGAATGTGATTTCTTAATTTATGTCTTTGTTTGTTTTTTTGAGCGTTTGAGTTGGGTCTACACATCACCGGGTTTTGTTACATGCCTTGTACGTTAATAACTGAATTATTACAAAAATAAATCATTCTGTGCAATAGTCTAAAGGTTAAGGCAAGTTTAATTTAATTTCGGAGATATTAAGTTCATCAGAATTTATAATTCTTGTGCGCTATGCAGAGTCCAACGAGCTACGCGATTTAGCTAAAAACATATCGATGGTTAGCCAATTGACTACATAGCCACACCCGAAAATCATATCAACCGCCTTTTTCGACACGCTTAGCAAGTTACACAGTTGCCACATACTTTTTATTATAAATCTCACATAAGCATGGGATCTAAAAGTAGGTACCAGACCAAAATAGGACATCCTTTTAGAAGTCGGTTCAAAATAGGAATAAATGCTGGAAAGGTTGTTTAGCTGATTACTCATCACTATACTTTTGTGTGATAGTTTAAAATTTTTATTTGATTATCATCTAGTCTGGATTAATGAGGATTTTAAAGAAGATGAATTTTTCAATGTGATTGATGACAATGGTAAATTGGTTGGAAATTTTTAAGGAATACATTCTACTAATAAAATTTAAAATATCATTGATAGTTTTGAAGTGTTGATTGAGATTAAAGTGTTCAAAATAGTTTTATAATTTTTGAATGGAATCGAGTTGATAGTTAACATTCAAAACCGGTTGTAGATCTTAAAATGACGGAGTCGGAAGTGGGAGCGGCCTTTTACACAGCTATTGATTCATTATGATGAATGAATCGGCCATTCATACATCTACTAGTAATGGCTGGCCGATATATTTTAAACTCATCTTAATAATACATATTTTATTGTAAATTGCGGAAAGCGCTCGTTACTATAAACTAACCTTTCTTATGTAATGTGCTACATACTAACAAGGCAACGAACTTTAACGGGCAAAGTACTTGAGTAATTTGTCTCGGGTCTTGGACTCATATATCTCCGAAGTCAGTGTTAGTACAAAAAACAAACTATTATGTTACTTCTATTGGTATCGTCTTCTTTAATCCCTTTTGTACAGAAACGTGATATATCCCTCGCAGTTGTTATACAGAATATAAAGATAGTAGCAAAACATAAAATGATGTGTCTTACCTTACCTAGTTTGAAGAGCACCTCCTGCCATTCCTCAATTGGGTGCACTAATTCCGTCACCACTAATCCCAGCACCACTTAGAGTCTACATCACCTGAGGGTGCCTCGTGTAGAGGCGAAACACGTGTCGTATTGTCTTTGATGGTGTGTCTTTCCCAGAATAGTGGTGTTGGGAGTAGTGGTGCCGGGATTAGTGGTGACGGAATTTGTGCACGCAATTGAGGGAGGGCGGGAGGTGCTCTTCGAACTAGATAAGACACATTAATTTATTCAGCGGATGGTTTCAAAGTAAATATTAATATCTTTATTTTACAATTTTGAAAAACGTGTGTTTAAAAATATGTTCAAGATGCTGAAATAGAATCAAGTCGTGGATAAAAAATAACTAAAGTAAAGAAAAAAAAAACCTAACACGTATCGAGCGCTCGTTCATTGCGCCTTAAATAATGCAAAGTAGCAGGTGTTTGAAACTAGAGACAGTTTCCAATTATCACCGGAGCGCGGTCACCGACGTCCCAAGCCTTCAAACTGACTCACTGTGATCCGGATTATTAACAAATTAATTCGAAATTACTTATGGTATTTGTAAGAGTGATTCTGGGATATTTTTTTGTCAAGCTAGACGAAATCCAGTTACATGTCGTGCGTGCGAGTAGTAAGCACGCTTCCTTAATAAATAAGGTTATTATATATATTGGGTATTTGCGTTTTAATCGAAGTCACTCCATTCCATTCCAATCCATTTTTAAGCACATCTATCTCATTATATAACCACTGCTTTGGTAATTTAAAAAAAGTGATCAATTTCTTAACTCAATGGGTGAATATGTGCGCGTTAATTCGAGTCCTAACTTGTACGTGTTATTGCCAAATAACGTCCAATCGAACGATTCATCAATGAGTCTTGATCCATCGATTGATGTGGTGCCGCTAATCTGCTTCTATTTATTCATCGATTTGTTCCCAGTAGTCGCTTCAATTCGCGTCGCATCGACTGCGCACAACGATTAATCCTTCGTTGTTCATTTGCATATCGATTTAATTTCGAACCCATTGGAGCGCCCACTGTGCCCCCGACCTCCGACACAGCTCTCTATTTTGATATGTTGAAATGGATTACTTCGTAGTCACTCTTCCTTTGATATGTTGATTTAAGTTTTCTGTTCAGGTTGATTAAGACCTCTCGGCTTCAGGTGGGTGTACTGTATCACGTTTGACGGGCGAGATCATGTCGGCTACAACTTAGGTCGTTATCGTTCACGCGTCGCTGATAAGTGATAGGTCAATCCGATTGACATATTCACACTATAATTATGATCACGAGAAATAAACCTAACGTGTATTTATTCTCGAATGATCGCGCTCTCCTTTACTTACAGCTGTTTACATTTTTATGGCGACCGGACGTGTGACATACCGATCGCGGTCCAGTTTCTCGATCTCCGGAACGAGAGGCGACTGTTTTCTCTGTTTCCCAGGGAACGGTTTCACCTGTCATCATAGCAAAGTCATACACATAAATATAATTCTTTAAGTATTCGCGGCGTGTTATACCCGCGGCTGTTTCGTGAATATAAACTGTATTAAGTTCGCTGTCGGCACGTTGACGCAACATGGTCTCGTAGGATGCAGATGCTCTTGTGCATGAATTAACCGTATAAATATGGAATTCGGTCAATGACCCCGCTCCCAACGGATCTCCTAATCTCGTGTTCGCCGTCGCCGCGTTTCGTAATGTCGCAAAACTGAGTTTTCGCTTTCAGCGCTCGAGTTTCTATCGCGGATTCCATTGCAGATACCTCGATTCTATTTCAAAGCACGTCTCGGGTGCGTCGTTTGTAAAAAAGGGAAGGTTGCCACTCTAGAAACTTATAAGACACGAGTCGTAAATTCTTCCTCTTTTTTAGACGTTGACAATCCTGGATCGGTCCTTCTGATACGGACAGTGACTCACGGGTCTATAACATATTCCGCGCGAGACGCGCGTCTATGCCAGACGTCGCTCCGTAATCGCTCGTTAGTCGCCTCGCGCCACCCTTTATTAACTTATCAATACTATTGTTTTGATAAACGCCCGGGACGCCATTTCTGTTGACTCATCGTATTGTGTGGCTAATGTGCCTTACATAATTGTCCGCGTGTAAGCAGATTGGTCCGCCTTATGGAACCCAGACGCTATCTAACAATAAAGCTAATTTGACTAATAGGTGCGGTGTAATCGTCATCGCGTGTGGTTTTAGGATTAACTACAAAGTCGTAGTCTCAGCGCCACTCCTAGAGTCGGTTAATGAACGCAGATCCTTGTCTATTGTTCTTGGGTTTTGATTCAGTGGGGATTACCTTCATTCTTAGTTCAGCGGCGCCTCAATTTAGATTCGCTTGAAAAAAATTGTAGTTTATTTTTATACGATACAGGTTGAGTAAATACAGATATAAATTATGATAGCTTAGGAAAATTTAGATGTTCGTCCATTTTCATGTAACATTCATTCAGTTTACGCAAATCTTTTGAATTACGACACAGTGGCCGTTGCTTTAATTATATAGGCTTAAGTAGTCGATGCGAAAGGCGAGGTACTGTCGTCTGCAGTCATTAATTCTTTTCGTGAACACCGTCGGTCCGATTTTCAAAAGAAATTATTTAATGTTTGCGAAATTCGCATAAAACGAGCGCCCTGCCCTGTAATTAACACGCCGATCGACCACACGTGAGAGATAAATGTACCTGCCGTTAATCCAGCGTAAGGGCAATAATCGCGGACGGTGGAACGTGTCGCCAATTGCCGAACAAATGAAGAGATTCATCCTGTACCGATGCAATCAATACCAGTCGCTGAACATTTGATGTAGATACAAATAACATCTTTATCAAAAAACTGATAAAGACCAGTTCGGCTTGCATTTTAATAGTATTCGCTGGAGGGTACGGTGCCGCGGACAATCTTAATTTAGTGAAATTCCCGCAAGAGCAACGGCCGCGTCGTGAGTTCGCTTCGCGCCATCATTTAAGTAATGGGCCGGGATATCGGTTGGGATCGTCGCGAATCGATGGACGATAATTTTACCATTACGTAACTTCCGAGCGTGACTAAGATCCCGATGACAATCGCCGTGTACATCCAAATGTGGATGCACTTCAAAACTAGCACAGCAGTAACAATGTTTTTATGGCCTTGGATGAAGTTGCTTTATAGTCGTGTCAGTTTACAGTTCAAATGACAAAAAAATATCGATATATGGCAAGCGTGACTCGAAATCTTCATGTTAAGTAGTGTTAGGCGTAATATAAAACGATAGAAAGGATAATCTTGCAGGCATTCACATAAGGCATATAAAACGACTATTTTTCTTCGCGTTATATGCTTTGACTGTACTGGATCCCGCAACGCTACGCAATATTCTTTGTGTTTCACCCAATCAGGTTAATGTTTAGATCGAGTAGAAAGTTCAGCTGTTGTGATTAAACCGCTTCAGCGTAGTTCCGAGGAGTGGCCTCACGTAATATTATTTTAGGAGTTGCGTTCGTCCACTTCGGCACTATTACGACGGGCGCGCACGCCGCTGTTGCATAATTCAGGCGCGGGGACCCTGCCGTTTGCATTCCGATACTTGATATGTGTTTCCACATGTATTTATGGACGAGATTTTGTGTCTCCATAATGTTTGCCGAATAAATAAATTGTGTTTGAGGCATAAATACAATGGCCGAACCGGCAGCTCTTCTCGTTACGTCGGCCGATGCTAAGTACTGCGCGCTTCGGTCGCCTTGTCAGCGCCTGAGATATTTCGCGGGCTCTGATGCGGGACTGTATTGTTGCGTTGGGGCTTCGTTACGCTCGCGTATTGTTTACGTTTACAAATTGGCGTGCTGTGATGCATGGACCAGCGCTTCTTATTATATCGGGGCTTGGATTTCAGCTGTGATTGATCTGCTGAATCAAATTTGCGGTCTGGCCTTGAATAAATATTTTAAGTTACTATTTGTTTTAATTTACATTTGGAACGAATTAGGAAGTTGTTTGAGGGAGGAAGTGGAAATTGTATAGAATAGATAAAGTCATGTTAAGTGCAATAAAATAAGGTGACTTACATTGTACTATAAAAAAATTAAAATTTTAATTAAAAAGAGATACAAGTTCGATATATTAACAGGATATTAACTAATAAACACATAATAACATTGACAGTAACAGAGCTACAATAAAAATGGATTTAAAAATCAAAACAGAATGTTGCAAAATGCTGTGATATGATTACCTACCCTGATATGTAGGAAAAGATTACATCTCACTGATCTCACACTGCTTAATAAATATATAACGTTGCAATTACAAAAATAGTACATAATAATATATGAGTGGTACAGCTAACTCGCAGAAGTGTAAAAGATTTCGTAATCGTGAGATAAGCATCCTAGAAACGGGTGCCAAGTAATCCGAAATCCCGACAACATTATCACGCATCTAACACGATTCTGGTCACATCTTTCTTACAGCAATTTTAATGATTGGCGATAGCAGTTCTCTTTTGTATGCATATAACGTCACTGCCTTCGTATGCAAGGTACGGCTGAGCTACCCTAAGCCACACTTTCCAGAAACTTCCGCGATTGGCAACACAGATTGCTCCTCATTTTTAAATCACTTAATCCTTGTGTTCGTAGTCCACAAAGCTCACACTTACTCGATTAGATAAATGAACTACTGGCCAATGACTTCCTTCTTGCCTGTTTAGTTATGTATGCGCGCTTGTTCATTCGATCTCGTTTACTGGACCGGCCCGGGATGCACCTCATCCATTATAGATTTAGCCGGGATTGTACCGTCCAGCCGATATGGACGTCACCGGTGTCATTTCGATAATTGGAAGGACAATTATATTTCCACTCGCGCAATCCACAAACATCTGGATATCGATAGGTCCCGTGATTGGCAGACGACGATTGCGTCATTCGCTATCGGATACAATCCGGGCCCCAATTAAAGGCCTCTCGTAATTGCGTTCTAAAGTCTAGTAAATAATTGCCATAGTTGTATCATTACTCCTGTTAATTGAGCTCATTCATCGATAGGAGACTGTATGTCAACCTAATGTACCTCTAAATCTACCGGAATTTGCTCCATTATCTTAAATCGACGCTTATGTGACGGGACGCGGTGCGATTGATTCGACGAACACAAGCCGGCCCACTTCCTAAAACTAGACTGGGAAACGCAGATGGTTAAAATTAGGTCCGCCGGGAATAGCGTGAACTGGGTGCCGCGTCACAGCTGCCCGGCCCAACTCGCAGATTGTGTTACAGAACATTGAATCAAAGCTTCCCCTTACAATATTATTTCCTTTAGTCATCGCCCACCGTTTACCTTATTTTCGTGAATACTTTTATTATTTAAAGCCCTTTTAACAAAATAGCTAGGTTAATGCGTAATTGCAAACGCGTAGATATATATATA
>DWHP01003364.1:0-13465 GCA_018247895.1 Parnassius honrathi
CGCACCTACTATTCCCCTTGTGTTGCAGTTGTTCATGTGCGGCGGTAATCACTTAACATCAGGTGATCCGTATGCTCGTTTGCCCCCTCTCCTATAAAAGAAAAATATGTGTATATTAGATAATAATAATATATATCAGACGTAACATAACATACGTCAGATATGTATGTTATGTTACATCATAACATATCTGACGTACGAGATCAAAGTTATAGTAAAACAATGTTCCAAATGGCCGCTCTATAATCTCTTTGCTTGGCACTAACGCCACCAGGGTTATTAAAAAAAATCTGATACATATTATAAAATTTTATACACATTATATAGTTTACATTACAATTTACGTATTATATATTTTTATACAAATTGCAAGTTTCGGATAGTACAAAGCTACAGGCAGAAACTTTTATATACCAGCTATCGGACAATGAATATCTTGATGACTAAAAAAAAAACAAAAACGAAAGGGACGTGTGATATTGCGCAAGACGACAATGGCAGGCAATTAATTATAAACGGCTATTACATGCGACTACGCCCATAGCCAATGTCAAATTTTCTACGAGGCGGGTTGCCAACCGCAGTTTGCAATTCTTTTGAGTTGTTATCAGGTCAGTGGTGCTGCCCATCTCCTGTTTTAGATTACCTCTGTCACCTCTTACGACACCCTCGGAACGGTATGAGGCAGGGGATATTCTTGCACCGGCACTGTACGATTACGCATCACATATTATAAAGACTTTTGAAAACAAATTTATGTTATTTTATGTTACTTGAAACGACTTTATTACGGCTACAAGTCTCAGCGTAGAATGGTCACCTGCGCAGGACAGGATTTTTAGTGCTCGAGTGTGTGCACTCTTTATTCTCTTACTATTATAGTCCGATGAGATGGTATCCCGACACGATCGAAGAGAGATCAGGCGCCGGACCGGTGGTTTTACGTGCTTTCTGAGATATGAGGGTGAAACACCGCCAACTTCTTAACTACGGGCTGCTTCTGAGAACTAATTGACAAAAGGTACAATAACCGCTCACGGTCAGCAGTCGTGCTTGGGCCACTAAAATAACAACGCAAGGAATCGTGTCCAATTCTATGGTCAGAAGAAGAAAGACATGTTGTAAAATGTCAATTTATTTGTCTTTTAATTTAGTAAACGTGATTAATTACTGAGTCAGGAATTACTTGGAAGGATAAAAAACAAAAACCTTGCGTTTTTTGTTATTTTTACTGACATTCATTGACGTATGAAACATTAAGACGTCTCATGTACACCTATATACTATCTTATAACAAAAAATGCTTTATAATTAGTCTCAAGTATAAGCTAGAGTATGTTTCAGTAAACAAGTATTGCGGAAAATATGAGAACTAAAGTGTATAGTATGAAATTCGGCAACAAATTTCAAATTTCGCGAAGACAGTGGCTCCGAGGCTAAGTGGCTTCTTTCCTGTCAAAGACTTATTTTTAAACCCGAGAGTTTTTTATAGATTATGGGTGATAAACTAGCACACAATGATGGCAAAGGGAAAAATAAACGTTACCGCACACTAGGATTTTCTTTTGCATCTCGGAAGCAGTTTACACGCGTAAATTTCACAAGCACATTACACATACATCCAGACCCGGAAAAATTATTTGCAGTCCACATAAAAACTTGTCCCGTGGGGGATTCGAACCCGCGGCCTCCAGCGCTGCAACTCATTGCTAATCCACTGCGCCACAAAACTGGCGACATCTACACTTACCATATATTAATAATGAAATGCAGATGTGTTGTTGTCCCTGAGGAGTAAGATGGAGTGCCCAAAAGTAGACCTGGTCACAAACCACGTTTTGTAATGATGGACGCCTTCATGTTCGTATTTATGTTTTTCTTCATAAAAAGAATACTAGCAGTGCTGTTAACACTACCTTTATTTCCGTTAGCCATTCCAGATAAGCTTAATGTTTGTGTTGCTTAAAAGGATACTAACTTCGAATCTGAAAGGACCACGAGCTTTAAGATTCGTGGTTTACGAAAGTAGTCGAATGGCGGATTTCAACCCACTACCTTTGAGATTTGTAGTCCGTACTCTTCATAATAAGGCTACTGGCGTTTAAATAATTTTATGTAGCATCAGTTTTGAAGATATTTACATATTAGAGCCTCGTTTTTGTTTGGTGAATGTAAAGAACCGGATAATCTTTTCACTGGGAACGAAGCATTCCATCCTATTACTCAAGAGTGACAACGCGTGATGAGTGTAGTGTTTAATCCCTTTATAACCTTTAGTTCTATAAAAAGTATACATTATTTTCAAAAAGTTTTATTAAAATTTTCTTTAGATCTTTAAGCCGCCGAAGGATATATAGTTTAGACATTAACTATAATTTTCTATCAAAAATCACTAAATAACCAAAGTTATACAAAAATAATTCCAAATAACCTAGTTCAACTAATCAATTCAATGTAAGAACAACTAAATGAATTGGTCTATTACGTAGAGTTCTGGAGTCGATTTACTAAATCGATTAAGTGTTTCAGATCGATTAACTTTTGTAATTTTTTATGAATAAGGCCTTCAGTCTATTTCATAAATATTTTAGTACAAATAAAAATGATGTAATATAATTTTTTTAATCCTTAACTCATACATTACACATTGGCAACCAAAGTTTTTTATTATTATTGAGTTTGTTATTAGGAAGATGCTTCCGCCCATCTCTCTAACGCCGCCATTAAATAACACATTAATGTCTCAGGTCTTCGATCACAACGTTGAGTCTTATCGAAGACACGCCACCTGCATCGGATTGGATTATAGTCCCCTAGTGTACTCGCAACCACAGATGCAGAGTACAGTATTCTTCCCTTTTATTGTCCGGATCGGACGATAATCCGATACGACAGAAGATAGAACAGGCGCAAGGCCAATAGCTTCACGTATTTTCTGAGTCACCAGGATGTAACACCGCCAACTTCCTGGCTACGAGCTGCTATTGAGTATTTCTTGACAGGAAACCCTAATAAACTAATAATTGATTTTGTCCCGACCCGGGATTCAAACGTTAGACCAAATGAGCCTTCAGCGATATATAAATATAGTATAATTTTCTTACTGATAATTAAACTTTTTCATATCACTATCTTTGTAATAGCAAATACCATCTTTATACGATGCAGCTAATTCTAAAAGTTGCGAAGACTTACTGCTCAATATTTATTAATGTTAATGGAGAAACTAGCAGCTAAGGCCCTTTTTTAGAAGTTAATGACAATAATTATTATTAGTAACATAACTAATGATGTACATCACTTACGCATTGGCAGGATATTGAATAGAGTTCGATGGTCACGCCTAAGAGCAACATTAAGAGCATTCATTGCGTACGGCTTACGCTTACTTTTGTGTGGTGCAAGTTATAAGCGGTAAACGGAAAAGTCATGTGTTCAAATCTCCTATTCGACTATATACATAAACCAGTCCTAACATAAACATACTCAGAACGTTACATTACTAGTATATGTTTTCTAGGTATTTTACATCTGGCCTAAACTAACAGATGGTAAACTAAACTCTACTGGTACTCTAGGTAATAGATGCTAGGACTTTGTTTTTTTTTTGCATAGGAGTATGTTTGAATAGGCACCACCTTCTTAACTATCTCTATGTAAGAGGAAATAGGTAGGTAGGTTATTTTATCTGTGCTGGTACTGCTGTTTTAATCTGAAGGGGACAGAAAGCCAGTATTATATTGAGTAGTACACACAGGTAATAGCACATCTGCAGCCTTCTTAGTTTGTAGTTGGCTGCAGATGTTCATGGTTTGCAGCAGCTGCTTATCATCAGTTGGACTGCAAGTTCGTATGTCACTTTAATTTTATATTAAAAAAAATTAAAAAAATTGAAATGGTTATAACGTCATCTATCGGGAACCAGGAACCAACGGCATTCACGGCATTAAATGGGACAATCAATTCTCATAGAACAAAACTACACGGAGAGAAAGTGACTGGGTAGAATTTTAACCAAACTGAAACTATGTAGTGACAACTTAAGAATATCCACTGCCCTATATCGGCCCGTGTTTGTGTAAGAGGCGACAGAGGAAAACTAACCAGATGGGCAGCAGCTTCTTGCCAATAACAACCAAGTATAAAAAGCTACCCGCTTGCCAAGCGTGACAATTATGGCAAACGGCGGAGGAGGAGGTCTTTATAGAGGAAGCGTGAGTTCAGCAATGTACCTTTGATAGGCTGTAACGTTTACCCAAAATATCGAACGTATTATTGAATACGTGTATTATAATACTGACATCCCGCTCTTCATTCGTAACTTAGTCTCAATCTTCCAAAGACGTTTTGCAATAAATGTGTTTATTTAGTACCATTATGCAGTAGCTGCGACCTTTAGGGAAATTGCTCGGATTGCCCATCATCCGAACACCGTAATGATCATCAGTGCATTGTATTGTGTTAGATTTATTAACTCCATCGAATTTATGATAAATTGTATTGCGGCTCTTCACTCATTTAATTGCTCTGCAACTATATTTGGTTAATAATTTGCGTCAATGCTTAGCGAAACGATCAAGTGTTTATATCTTTATCAAAATTTATATATGTGTGTCATAAATAAAACGCAGTCCACCTGATCGTAAGTGTGTGCTGCGGTCCATAGACACCTATATCTATCGTCGACCAAAAATGAAAATGCGGTTGCGCTGTCACTCCTGAAGATTAAGATGGAATGTTTCGTTTCCTGTAAAAAGGGTCTCCGGTTCTTTACCCTCACCTTACGAGACACCACAGCATTAAACTGCTACTCATATTTTACTCTGGTATTCTCTAAGAACGTGGTCCTACCCTGGTTGAGCCGACCCATTCGGGCTAAAACCATATAGCTGCAACGTGGCTCTACCACGTATAATCTTTAAATAAGCATAATATTATTTAAAAAAGAAATAATATCTTTTTTACAGTGTACATATTTATCAGTAACTTATTTTCCTCAATCTACAACAATAATCTGATGTAATTGTAAACAGATTTACATGTTGATTTCCTCATATCACGACTATATCTTCCGAAATCCTTGTAACCTCGACTTGTTTAAAAATGGCAATACTGTACAATATTGGGACTGTTCTTACCAATTACTTTTCTTATATAATCAATCTTATTGTTATTTACAAGGGTTGATTTTACCTTGTATCATTTAATTTCAATG
Organism: Parnassius honrathi; assembly: GCA_018247895.1. Classification (NCBI taxonomy): domain Eukaryota; kingdom Metazoa; phylum Arthropoda; class Insecta; order Lepidoptera; family Papilionidae; genus Parnassius; species Parnassius honrathi. Next base: position 5,216 of record DWHP01003364.1, read on the forward strand.
CTCGTTCGTAACTTGCAATTTAAATGGAGCTACAGCTCTACAGGTTAATCAATGACCATCGAGTTTAACTAAGTTAATTTGCTGCAATTGTAAAAACCAATAGAAAACAAAATGTTCTACAGACTGAATTAATTGAAAATTTCTTGACAAAAAACCCAGTAACTGATTTTGGTCCGATCCGTGATTCAAACGATTAGCAGTTGCGCTTGCGACCAATAAACCATCGCGGCAGTCTTCATCAACGCCAGAAGATTATTGTGAAATAAATCGAAATGACGTATCTTAACGTCAAATCACGTGGCTTAACGTTAAGTTTAATCATTTATATAGATAGAAAATTATTTCGTAATTAAAAAAATAACCTTAACTGTAATAGAAAGTCAACTTAGCCTACGATTGCCGAACGAGTGATATCCACAGTATCGTGTCTTTCCAACCGACTTCATAAAAAGAAGGAGGTTCTTTATTTGTTGGTGTATTGTTCTTTAGGTATTTTCAGCGATAATTTTTACCACTTTGTACAATTTCAATGATGCTTTCATTAGAAAGGGGACACCTCAAGGGTGATGCATAAGTTTGTTAAAGGTTTGTTAATGGGATCCATGAGAAAATCACCAAACTCTTTACTTATTTGCAAAGGCATGACATATGGACGGATAATTTTTTAGCACATCACATCAACCGAAATAGATGATTATATTGTTTTTTATTTTATAGAATTGGGGTGACTAACGAGCACACAGTCCACCTGAATGTAAGTAAATACGGTGACCCATAGACATCTACATTTAACATCGATTAATAATCGAAATGCAGATGCATTGTCACCCCTGAGGACTAAGATGGAATACCTCAATTCCAGTAAAACGGGTCTCCAGTTCTCTATTAATATTATTTTTCCCCACAATCAATCTAAAAGTAATATGTTTACTTTTGGAAATAGTTCACGACAGTGGTCGAATGGTGGATTTAAACCCACTACTTCCTTGAATTTCGTAGCTGACGTTTATGGTGTGAAGATTGCGGATTTGATTTCAAAATGTGAAATAATATCTATACAAACGACAGTAATTTAAGTTGAAAGAGGTCATAAGTGTGACCTGTTAAGTAATCATGACTCAAAAGAACATTATTAAGGAAAGAACGTTTGTACCACCCACCCGATTATGAGTGTTGTAGATTATATATATCATTTTACGTGGGGATATGAAATGAACCTACATATATATTTCTACAAGCTAAGAAATGGACATTTTGTTTTGAGTAGAGAAAGATACTCTTAAGTTATTTTTTTGGCATTTTTTTAAAAATTTATCCTTAAGAAGCAGATGGATTATCACAGACTCCTAACAACTAATAACCTAAGGTTGTCTCCCTGCAACTAGAGATACGAACGGACATCATACAGAAAGCGACAGCAGCCCCATTAGACTATTTATTTAGCACGTTCGAGGGGTGCTTCTGAACCACCATCTTCACATTCTTCTTCGCTGCAAGGTGTGCAAATATGTCAAAGTAAAACGTTAGAGCTTTTGTATCAGTTATCCTACTGTCTAAAAAGATCTATTTTCATAAAATCGTCCACCTCATGCTAAGTGGCTCCTGCAACCGATGGACCTGTAACCACCTGTAACCAACTTCGATGCTATTGTTATTCGAATGATAAGTTTGACTCTTTATCGAAGGTAGATACAGGGCCACAGCAACCACTAATCATTAGGTGGACTGTGTGTTCATTTGTCATGCTTATTCTATAAAAGTAATATCTTGCCAGGTCTTAATACTCCATAAAGCGAGGTGACCTACACTTCGCTTACCGGTTACAAGGTTGCTTACCCGTGAACCTTTTTTCGTCATCGATTGTCGATTTGTCGAGCTATATAGATAGCAAACTGCTTCTTCAGTTTCTTGATCCCTTAAGATATTTCGGTTACTCTGATTCTGTTGTGGATGTCTTTGATACAAGTTTACGGGGAGAACTGGCAACAAGATGAAATAAGACTTAAAAAAAATTTGAGGTGACATCGTGGCATACTTTGTTGTATTATGACATAACTCACATTGATATTTGACAGTTAACATTTCCTCGTTAAGATGATTCGCGGCATATCTTTGAAGTGCATATCAATATTTAATAAAAAATAATAGGACTATGTACCTTTTTAATTTTTTTCTTTTACGATTCAAACGAAAATATTACATTCAAATCGATGAACTTTTGCCCGCTAAAGCAGCAATTACTATCAATTTATTCGTCTCTATTCCGAAACAAATAAATAACATTAACGAAACAAAATATATTACGCTTATTTAATAAGATAATTTTACTGCAACCGCAAAAAAGACTTCACTTATGGCACAAGTTGCAAAATCGAGTTTAACAAAAAAAAACAGATGTGATAAAATTATAAACACGCATACTTCTAGTGAATGTAATACAGTTCACCGTTGCAGGAAGCGTTGCATAATTGCAGAGTGCAGGAGAATGCAAAGTTATTTAAAATCCATTACTTACTGATGAGGAAGATGCGAGCGGGACGGTCGATGACGTACCAAGGTCAATTGGTTATAGAAGTAATATATGTACATCTTTAGATGAGATGCGTATTAGGTTACCACATAATAAGCATGTCATCTAACGCTGGATGGTATATGCATTATTTTAATTTTATTTTGAGCGTTTGCACCACTAATCTGCACCTGGCAACATTTTATGTTATCTCTCAAGCTGACTTGTAGAGAATGACATACGATAAAAGACTGTCTGGTATACCCCTATTTTAAAGTGTTTGCATATTCATCTCCATTATTACAGTCCATTGGTTTACAAGATGTTGTGACTAGGATTAAGAAAGTATTAATTTTTTGATCTGGCCACGTAGAAAGAACGAACAAGGAAAGTCTCTAAAACAAATTAATGCCTCACAAATGAGTGCCGGAATTGGCAAGGGACATTCTAGACTGAATTTATCGACCAAATTGGCTAGCTCTTCAAATATTTCCTAAGACCTTAAATATGTAGGTCTAAAGATTTTATGTTCTGTAGATTATTTTTAATTAAGCGTTAACATGTTTAATTTATACTCTATTGTAGGCCATTACACGGTCACTTAGATATTTCGAGCAATTTATATATGCCCTGACCTTAGTTAAAAGGTTTGCGTAAAAAGAACATAGAGTAACAACATTCAGAGGTTTTTTATTCCTTAAATCTTTTTATTTTTGATTTTTGTATGACTGCGCTATCATACAGCAAACTAAATATGTTTTAATCTGACTGCTATATCTGTTATTTATTTCATATAATATATCTGTAATAGTGTATTCAATGCTTATATAGTTTTTATTTATATATTAGTTTTAATTTAAGTTACTAGATTTTATTTTTAAAACATAATATTATTTTAGTATTAGCGCACTTAAACCCGTGATCTACACATTTTTACCGATAAATACGCTCACTGCCTATTACTGTAAACATTTTGTATTTATGTTTTCTCTCTTATTTTGGTTTTTCTGTGTAAAATGAAGATTTATCTAGTATTTTTACATACGGTACAGTGTACACACACACCGTGTGCAGATTATGGTTGTAGCACGAACGGGTCGGCCCAAACAGGAAGGAGCACACTCTCACTGAATGCAACGTAATTGCGGAGACAAACTAGGAGATACACAGCAGCATCTTTCTAAGAACATTTACTTTATAGTTGTAAAATCTTTCGTCGGTTTCCTTAAATAATTTTAGCTTTTATTTATTAATTCAGTATCCCATTCGCCCTGTGGATGTCATAATACGCGACGGAGGGAACAGGCCAGTAGATCGACAGCAGAGTCTTTCTAATGACAACTCAAAAATAAAAAACTGCGGTTGTCAACCCGCTTGCCAAACGTGACAACTGTGACATATAACCCCCCACCCCCACCACCACCACCTATGAGGCAATCTATTGAGAGGCTGTGGTGGACTATGTTCAGCAGTAGATTATTGATAGACTGTACCAGACAGTACCAGTAAAGAAATGTCTTCGTAAAGTGACGAAATGATAATGATAATTGCTACTTACAAGCCTCCACATATTTGTGACCCTTGTTATATTAAATAAAATTTTAATCTCATCTAAGTTGATATAAATCTAAAGTACTTAACTATAACTCAGTGAATGCACAAACTACTCTCAAATATAACAATAAAACTCAAATTTATAAATTATAGGGAAACATCATGTAGAACAACAGAGTTCTCACTGCCAATGATTTTAACAAAGCTGTTGTTAGAAAGCGATGATGAAAGGTCAGCACAAATTACTTTGAAATTACAATTAGGCTCGCCACTACGACACTCACGCCGTAAACATGGAGGTTATTTTATTAGATTTGCTAATACAAACAATTTTATGTTTTAGTAATGATTACTGAACTGAATTATAGACATACATACGTAAAACATAATACATAAACACTCACGCCTGTCACCCAGAGGAGTAAGCAGAGACTACGAACTTCCACTCTGCACGATACTGACACACCTCTTTCGCCTCCTTTACATTCACATATCTACGCATACACGATTAGGGATACTTCTAATGTGACCCATTTTCAAAGCATCTATGGCTATAACTATAACTGGAATTGAGATATTTAGTATACACAAACAAAGTCACGCAAAGTAGAATTTAATATGACTGTGTAAAATCAAGTTCAAAATAAAAACTATTATTAGACATTATTGTATCTAATGATAATTCATTATTAATAAGTGCTGTAGTGATTCAGAGATGTAAATAGGATATGTTCTGAATAGAAAAAAAGAGAGACAAAACTACCTCCGTTTTTCGGCTATATTAGTTCTATAATAGATGTCTCAATGTATATTTTATGGATATTTTTAACTTCCCGCGAATTTTCAAAAATAGTGAAATAACTGGTTTCACCACGATTTCCAAAAGTCGGTATTTCATCAGATATCGATGTTTTGAGATCCCAGGAACTCTGAATAATTTCACGTGGACGTCCGTACGGATGTATGTGTGTGTGTGTGTGTGTGTGTGTGTGTGTGTGTGTGTGTATGTGTGTGTGTGTGTGTATGTATGTATGTATGTATGTATGTGTGTGTGTATGTGTGTGTGTATGCGTGTGTGTGTGTGTGTGTCTGTGTGTGTGTGTATGTGTGTGTGTGTGTGTGTGTGTGTGTGTAAGTATGTAAACCTTTCATAACTTTTGAACGTTTTGATCGATTGAGATGCGGTTTGCGGCGTTAAGCAAAGACTCGACTTCGGATACAAGTTTGTCCCGGTACTCGGCGACGATTTCCCGAGACATACTGGCACGTCCGGTGTATGAGGCATCACTAGTGCCGTCGTCCACATAGCAATGAATGTTATCAGTTTGCAACGTATCATTGATATGTTGAAGAAACTGCGTTGGTGATAGCACGCAGCCTTGTGGAACACCAGCATTAATAGGCTTGTAATCGGAGCAAGTACCGTCTACTATGGCCTTGATGCTCCGATCAGCAAGAAAGCTGGTGATCCAATTGCACAATTTCTCGGGAAGCCCATAGGAAGGGAGCTTCGAAAGAAGCTCTTTGTGCGAGATCCGATCGAAAGCCTTCGCTATGTCTAAACTAACGGCCAATGCCCGGACTCTACTGCCTCTGTCCATCTATGAGTAAGGTAGATCAGAAGACCACCAGCTGATCGACCACGACAGAAACCGTATTGGCGATTACTGATCAGCTGGTGATCCTCAAGGTACCTCATGAGCTGTCAGTTTACAATAGACTCCATTATTTTGGAGAACAAGGAAGTGATGGCGATAGGCCTATTGTTGAACGGGTCTGAGCGGTCCCCTTTTTTAGGGATCGGGTAAACCAAAGCTGTCTTCTAAGAATTGTGGACTTTACCTTGGGAGTAGAAGTACCGGAAAAGACGCGTTAAAACCGGTGCCAACTCCGAAACGCACGTCTTCAGCGCAATGGGAGGGACTCCATTAGGCCCACTCGACTTACTGAAGTCCAGGGAAAAGAGTGCTTTGCGAACCGAGCGCTGTGTAAACCGCATATCCCGCATGGAGCACTCACACGGCGGGATGGTCGGCGGTGTGTTCCCCCCGTCATCGACAGTCGAGTTGAGCGCAAAGAGAGAGCTTAACAGATCGGCAGCAGGGGCCAGTGAGTCGTCCTCTCTGTGCAGAGATGGAAGATATGACTGACAGAAGTTTCCTTGGACAGCCTTGGCGAGAGACCAGAATGAACAGGTTTCCAAAAGAAGGCGAACTAGCTTCTCGCGAATTCTGCTAATGTGCTCGGACTTTGGCCTGGCAATGACTCTTCTGAAGGACCTGAAGATGGAATTATACTTCTTTTTAAGAACGTTGGTGTTTACATTCCGGGATGTTGATGCGTCAGCCCAGGCCTGGTAGCACTCCTGCTTATAGCGCGATGCTATTTTACAGGAGCAACCAAACCATGGCTGGGATCTGCCTCCGATGGGCACCACAGAGAACGGAACAAAAAGTTCCATACCCTGAAGGACCACATCAGCAACAGAATCAGCAACAACGCTAGGATCGTCCGGCGAGACGCAAACCCGCCCCCAAGGGTAGGATGCAAAAAAAAGACCGCATCCCATTCTAATCGGCCGACCTATAGTGCCAGACACGGTAGCAGCCTGCAAAATGCAACCGCGACGTTAATGTGACTGGCACTACACTCCGGACAAGACAATGGTCCGACGAGCCTAAAGGGGCGTCGACGGAAACCGGATATCCGTCCAGATGAGAGGTCAGCAGAAGGTTCAAGAGGGAAGTTGTGTGATTTTCCACATCTGGAATGTGCGTAGGCGCAGTAACCAGCTATGTCAGACCATATGCGATGCGTAATAGGGGTCGCCTTGGTGTTGTTGGTCCGCTTGCCCCAAGTAGTATTTGTCACGAGCGGAGTTACCCCCCCCCCAGAATACGCGGTGTAGTCTGAGCATCCACGCTCAGGAAGAGTAGGATAACTTGGTCGTGGATGCTCAGCGAGGGATTCTCCGTAACCAAGGGTGCTGGTACACTCTTGGGGTAGTTCTTCACTTAATTTCGCTACCATGAATAGGGGGGGAGGGTTAATTGGACCTCCAGCCACCCGCACGTACCAAGCGAAACGCGGAGGTAACTCTACTTCACGCTGGTATTCTTTGAGGTCGTCGTACCACCCCGGTTTGAGCCGGCCCATCCGTATGATACGTAAACTATATGCTTGTAGTTGATTGACAATTCATTTAATTCTTCATCCTGTAAGCTACGCTCGGTTTTATTAGAAACAGCCTCGATGATACAATGCAGTAGAGCTCTGAATATGGTGAATATTCTGAAGATAATAAAGAATTCGTGTTATTGTTTATACCATCGTTTTTATAATATGTTATAATGTCGGTTATTTCTTCGAGGAGGTATTCAAGGAAGAGATCATGAATCTAATACATAGATTCGGGATGGGACGTAATGAAGATAATGATAAAACATTTTTTATTAATTCAAGCTCTACTTTTAATTCAGCTACATAACAGTTACTGCATTCTTTGCGATATCGTAATGTCTCAAAGAGCATTAGTTACGATGTACTTAATGTTCTGCATTTTGTACACGTAAATTGGACTACACGGTCAGGAATCAGGATGTGCTATTTACATAAATTGTGACACCGGATCTTTGATTGTTACTATTCTATTAGTACTTTAAATTGCAGTATAATTAGTTAGACTAAATCTTTTGTTGTGACTTGATTTGCGTAAAATTATATACACGTCGTTTGAAACCAAACCGTTTCTTTGGACAAAAGGTAAACTAATAAATGAGTATCTATTACACGTATTTGGTACCTATACCAGATTTGGAGTTTCATGAGTCTATCTGAGATAAGCTAGGAATTTATGTTAGGATTTTAGTGCATGATGGGTCATGACAATGCGAGATAGACTCAAAAAAACTCCTATATATTTATTAACTACGAAATTATGATTGACCATGATTGTTGATGAATAATAGGATAGAATAATTTTTATTCAATATAGATTTCATGTTATAATTCTTATTGAAAGTCAGTTTTTACTTTACTACTGATACGAAAAAAACCTCTATCCTGGGAAGAACCAACAGGAAACCCAGCGGGACTTTTTTTTTAAATTTTACCATGTCAGTGGTCACAAAATATTTACAAAATATATTTTAGAAACAGCTTGGAACCGGCCACCTCATTCCCAGGGG